>JAOTQJ010197249.1:0-20539 GCA_025642045.1 Solanum sejunctum | reverse complement strand
TTTGTGAAATCCCTTAGCTATCGTAAATGGAGATTCAGTATAAGTGTATGTTCGGGTGCCCTATCGGCACCATTCGCAACCCCTGGGTTGGGTTGTGACACCCGATATGGGTTTCCTACGTATCCCACCTAGGGAATCAGGTCAAAACATAGTTTTCAATGCATAATAGGCAATGTTATATAAGATAAAGCTTTTAGACATAATATATTTTAATCGCATCTGCATTGATGGCTTTCAACCATATTTTCCCATCCATTTCTGCTAAAATCAAGGCACCTCCAGCTAGTACTAGGTGAATCATATAAGGCCCTTGCCAGTTGGGTGCAAACTTCCCTTTGGCTTCATTTTGGTGTGGGAATATTCGCTTCAGTACCAATTGTATCGGTTTAAACTGCCTCAATTTCACCTTTTTGTTGAAAGCTTTGGCCATTCGGTGTTGATAAATTTGTTTATGACAAACTGCATTCATTCTCTTTTCATCAATGAGCATCAATTATTCATATCGACTTCGTGTCTATTCAGCCTCATTCAACTTAGCTTCTTGGATAATTCTTAGAGATGAAATCTCAACCTCCATTGGTAATACTGCTTCAGTTCCATAAATCAAAAGATAGGGCGTTGCTCCAGTTGAAGTCCTAATGGTGGTGTGGTAGCCAAGGAGGTCAAATGATACATTCTCGTGCCAATGCTTGTAATTATCAATCATTTTCCATTATATTCTTTTGATACTTTTATTGGCTACTTCAACTGCTCCATTCATCTGAGACTGGTAATGAGTAATTTTAAACTTCTCACAAATTTCTTGCATCAGCCCACTATTCAAATTAGCTCCATTATCTGTTATGATTGATTTGGGAACCCGAAACCTGCAGATAATATTTTTGCAGACAAAATCTACCACCACCTTCTTCATCACAGACTTGTACGAAGATGCTTCCACCCATTTTGTGAAGTAATCAAAATAGCTACTAGGATGAACCTATGTCCGTTTGATGCAGCTGGCTCAAGGGACCAATGATATACATGCCCCAAGCTACAAATAACCAAGGAGAACTCATCATATTGAGCTCATTTGGTGGAACTCGAATCAAATCATCATGAATTTGACATTGATGACATTTTCTCACAAAGCGAATGTAGTTGGTTTCAATGGTTATCCAAAAATACCTTGATCGCAGAATCTTTCTTGCTAAAGTAAAACCATTCATATATGGACCACATGTATCCCCATGTACTTTTTCGATCAACTTGCTCGCCTTTTGAGACTCAAAACATCTTAGTAATCCCAAGTCTGGAGTCCTCCTATAAAGGATTTCTCCAATTAGAAAAAAGTGATTTGCGAGTACCCGAAGTATTCTCTTTTGAATACTACCTATGCTATCCAGATATTCTCCTTCTTTGACATACCTTTTGATGTCATAGTACCAAGATTTTTCATTTGGTTCTTCATCTACATGGAAATAATATGTCGGTTGATCTTGCACATTGATCTTGATTGAATCTATATAATTTTTGTCTGGATGTTGAATCATACAAGTTAGGGTTGTCAAAGCATCTGCAAATTTATTTTGAGTTCTAAGAATATGCTTGAATTCTATCTTGACGAATCTCTTGCATAATTCCTTCATGCCATGCAAATATGGGAGTATCTTCACATTTTTTGTGCTCCATTCTCCTTGTACTTGGTGAACCAACAAGTCTAAATCACCTACGACCAATAGTTTTTGCATATTCATATCAATAACTATTCTGAGTCCAAGAATATAAGCCTCATATTCTGCCATATTGTTAGTGCATAAAAACCTAAAATTTGCTAAGATCCGATAGTGTTGACCTGTTTCTGAGACCAGTATTGCCCCAGCACCAACTCATTTAGAGTTTGAAGCACCGTCGAAAAACATTCTCCATCCAAGATATCTCTCTAAAATATCTTCTCCAATAAATAAAACCTATTCATCTGGGAAGTAAGTTTTAAGAGGCTTATATTCTTCATCAACAGGATTTTCAGCAAGATGATAAGTCAGTGCTTGTCCCTTGATAGCCTTTTGAGTGATATACACAATATCAAATTCACTTTGCAAAATTTATCATTTAGCTAGCTTCTCAGTAGGCATAGGCTTTTGAAAGTTATACTTGAGTGGATCTATCCTTGAGATGAGAAAAATGGTAGATGCACACAAGTAATGTCTTAACTTTTGTGCGACCTAAGTCAGGCACCCCTAGTTTCATTAATTGCTTTTCAGTTGAACTGCTTGTTTCATTCGAAAGTTGGCACAACAAGTGCCTTCCAACAAAGTATACCGAGCTTCATAAGGTGTAATTTTTTTGCTCAAGTAATATATAGCCTGCTCTTTTTTTCAGTTTCATCATGTTGTCCCAACACGCATCCAAACGCATTTTTTGACATAGACAAATATAACAATGATGGTCTTCAAGGCTCTGGAGGTACCAAAACAGGGGATTAGAAAAATACTCCTTAATTCTATCAAAAGCTTGCTGACAATCTTCTGTCCATTTGGTAGCAGCATCTTTCTTTAGCAACTTAAAGATTGGATCACAAATTATAGTTGATTGCACAATAAATCAACTGATGTAATTAAGGCGACCAAGAAAATTCATTACATCCTTTCGACTTTTGAGAGGAGGCAAGTCTTGGATAGCCTTTATCTTTGAAGGATCCAATTCTATTCCTTTTCTACTCACAATGAAGCCAAATAACTTGCCGGCAGGGATGCCAGATGCACACTTTGCAAGATTTAATTTCAGATTGTATTGCCTTAACCTGTCGAAGAACTTCTTCAAATCTGCCATGTGATTTAAGCTTTTTCGTGACTTGATAATAACATCATCTACATAGACCTCAATCTCCTTATGGATCATGTCATAAAAATGGTAGTCATAGCTCTCATGTATGTTGCCTCTGCATTTTTTAGTCTAAATGTCCCAAAAACAATACACGCCACAAGGTGTGATGAATGATGTTTTTTTTGCATCTTCTTCATCCATAAAATCTGATGATAGCCTGCAAAGTAATCAAAAAATGACTGCAACTCATGCTTAGCACAATTATCAATAAGTATGTGAATGTTTGGAAGAGGAAATCATCTTTTGGACTGGCCTTGTTGAGATCCCAATAATCTACACATACTCAGATTTTTTCATCTTTCTTCGGTACTGGCACTATGTTAGCCAACCATGTGGGATATTTTATGACTCAAATAACATTGGCATCAAATTACTTGAAACTTTCTTCCTTGACCTTTAAGCTTAAATTTGGCATGATTTTTCTTGGCTTTTGCTTTATTGGAGGGCAGGATGGATCAGTTGGTAACTTATGTGAAACAATGTCTATGGTTAGCCGCGGCATATCATCATAAGACCATGCAAACACATTTATATATTGTCTCAACAACTCGATGAGTTCTTCCCTTTGAGTCGAAGTCAAACAGACAATGATTTTTGTTTCTCTTACCACCTCTAAATCTCCCAAATTTATTGCCTCAGTTTCATCTAAATTCGATTTTTCCTTATTCTCAAAATGTTAAAACTCTTCAGTCAGCCCTTCAGGATGCATATCTTCTTCATATTCTGTAAATTCTTGTTCACTACTTGAGGTTTGTTCACTCATTTCATAATATATCACATTCTCAATATTGACAGTTTTAATAGTTTGCTTGCTGAAAAAGAGAAGAAAAATAAAATAAGCTTAATAGCTTTAAGCATCAAATTTTAAAATTTAAAACAAATGATAGCTTAAAATTTAAAGCAAAAACATAGTTGAGATTTGACATTAGAACTTTCGAAAGATGAAGGAAAAATACATAAAATTCATGAACATGATTCAGGCCACAATTTTGAATCATATTATTTAGATTTTAATACAATCATCTACCAAGATTCTCGGAGAATCGGGGATGGGCTACAAGTCCAATTGTTCAAAGCGTCTTCCGTTTTAACATCCCATATAGTGGGACTCTTGGTGCAATCTTCCACGATCACATTGCATTCTGCTTCTTCAATGAACAAGTTTTTGAGTCCTTCCATGAGGTTGTCTTCAGCGGCTTCTTTCGATCCTTATACAACAGATGCTTTGAAAAATGACTGATTCAATAATGGAATTGGTTGTGGCAAAGGACTATCACTTGTCACTTTGACATTAACCGACGAAGCTTCTTCACGCATAGGCTCATACCCTAGACCAAAGGTGTGTTTCTAACCGAGCAACTAAATTGGTTTCACTATTCCATCCAAATTTATTTCAAGACCTTGACCAAGCACAAACCCATCTTTCAACAGTTCCAAAGCTACCATCATAAGCAACCGTGGTAGTTTCATCCTTTCGAGTTGAGTAGAACATATAATCGTCCTGGTATGGAATATAGATCCATCTAACTCTTCCATATTCTCAATAATAGGGATTGAGTTATCAGGATTCACTGAATTACTACCATCTCCATGAATAATGATTTGTTGATGATTTCAAATAAATTTCACAGTCTGGTGTAAAGTAGAAGGGATCGCACCAGCCATGTGGATCCACGGCCTTCCAAGCAATAATTGTAATTAACAGATATATCAAACACCTGAAATTCTACCATAAACTCCTCGGTCCCAATTTGTAGTGGCAAGTTAATTTCTCCAATGACTACCCTTGAACCCCATCAAAACCTTTAACTCTCACCAGACTTTTTCGAATTCTCCTGATATCAACCCCTAAAGCTTGAAGGGTAACAAAAGGACATATGTTAACAGATGAACCATTATCAACATAAACTCTAGAGATAAACTTATCCTTGCACCTAATGGTGATAATTAGAGCTTTGTTTTGTCCCAGGCCTTCAGGTAGAGGCTCGTTATCACAAAAAGAAATTTTAGCTTCCAAAACCTATCCCACAATGACTGAAAAATTCTCGCTTATTGTCTCATCTAGAACATAAACCTCACTCAAAAATTTTGGCAAAGCACATCTAGGAGTTGCAGAACTCATTAACAATGTCATTAAAGAAATTTGAGTGGGAGTTTTCTTCAACTATTCAACCACAGAATACTCCTTAGTTGGCATTTTCCTCCAAAACTCTTCCACTTTGGCCTCTGTGACTACCTATGTAACTTCCTCAGGAGCATAGTAATATCCAGATCTTATCATTCCAGCTGCAAACAGTCTCCATAACTATCTTTTCCTTTTCTTTGCTCTTTGTATCCGTCAAATAATTCCAAGGAACTGCTTTATTCTCAAAAGAAGGTGATTGAGAAACTAAGGCAATTGTCTGAGGCCTGGGAACAAGAACTTCTACCTCAATTGGCGATCGCAGTTGGATTGTGATTATGGGAGCAATGAAGACTGATGTCGCAATATTTTCGTCCTTTTTTACAAATACAATGGTCCCTTCCAAATTACATTCTTCACTAATGGTGATCATGTACACATTGCCATGATTTGGCAGAGGATTGTTGTTGGCGTTAGGGGTAACACCTTTGAGCTGAATGACTCCTTCCTTAATCAACATCTCAACGTTATCTTTGAGAGTAAGACAATTTTCGCTATCGTGTCCAGCAACTCTGAAATGATAAACACAATGTTTACTCTCGCCATACCATCCTGGAAGGGGGTTGGGAACCCATCTTGGTATTGGTTGCAGTACTCCTGCAATTCTCAACATTTCATATAGTTGGGACAAAGGTTCAGCTAAAGGGGTATAGGTTTTTGTTGGTCTTTTTGTGAAGTTTGGGCTAGGCTTGGATGCATTTGATGGGTGAGTTTGCGATGGGTAATGGAGTTGTGATGGATGCGTAGATTGATATTGTGGTATGTTTGGATAGATAGGTGCTCGGGGTGGATGATATGTTGGTTGGCGGCATAAATTGGAGAAGGGGCAGGCGAAGGTTGGTAATAAAGTTGAGGCACTTGTTTAGGCCTACATTCTTAGATGGTCATGACAGCGGATACTCTGTCTTTTTTCTTCTTAAGGGCTCCTCCAATTGAATCTGACTGAATTGCCTTATTTGTTGCTTGTAGGGCTGTCAGGTTAGTAATTCTTCCTGACTTGATTCTTTCTTCCAAAGCTTCCCCAATTTTAACAAGCTCTATGAATTTTGCACTTGTCATAAGAAACATCTTTTCATAATACTTGTTATCTTGAGCCTTGATAAATATGTCCTTCATTTCATTTTCATCCATGGGGTGGTGGTGGTGGTCAAACTCTAGCTGCTTCAGATCTCCAATGGATGGTATAATCACGAAAGGTTTCAGTTGTTGTTTTTTTCAAATTTTCAAGGGAAGGTTGATCCGAGACGATCTCAATGTTAAACCTAAACCTTTCCATAAAATCCTCTACCATTTTACTCTAATTATTCCACTTCTTAGGGTTTTGCTCAATATACCAAGTAAATGCATCTCTAGTTGGACTTCTAACGAAAACTTCATCCTTATGGCCTCATCTCTGCCTACTCCGACCAACTAACTCAATAAGACCTCAAATGATTGAGAGGATTTCCTGTGTCATCAAACATCTCAAATTTCGACGGCTTGTATCTTGCAGGCAACTTAATATCATGATGAACACACAAATCTTCATATTCAATCCCCTCATGTCCTTTGTGAACTTAGATGTTTTTTAGTGCTTCCTTCAAACTCTGAATCTCTCTAGCTATGTTTTCATCTGCTATTGACCTTGCTTTACTCTCTATTTTCTCATATGAATTGACTTCTGGTACATTAGCATTTGGGCAACACAAGGTTGAGCTTCCGCTTCATATACTTGTGCACATATTGAGTGTTAATTATAGCATGTGTCATCGGTATATATTGAGTTGCATGGCATTGTTGGGTAAGCGGGGTAGTTTAGATGGGTGGGATTGTTTGGATAGGTGGGGTTTGGGTAAATGATGTAGTTCGTATGCATGAATTTTGGACAAATGAGGAAGTTTGGGTAAGTGGAGTCTGGGTCAGTGTGGTGGAGGGTGATGGATTGATTTGTTGTGAGTTACCTTATGGTAAATTGAATTTTTGGGAGTTGGTAGCTTATTTAAGAGTAGCTGAGTTGGTTTTAGGAAGGGAGGGATTTGGTGGAATAGGAGTAGTTTGGTTGGTTTTATGAGGGGAGAGATTTGGTGGAGAAATGGCAATAGATGGAAAAGATGGCGAGATGGTTGAATTCATTCCCTGCTCAAGAAGTGGTGTGTGTAGGTTGATTGACAAATTAGTAAGATTTTGAAGTCGGTCGATTTCACTTTGCATGCTAGCCATTTATTCATTAAGCTAGAGATACGCTCATCATAAAGGGTTGAATCCCTTCCTTCCAAAGCTACGGGTTCATCTCTGGAACAGTGACAAGTCTTAGACCACTTTGATTGCATGCATCTGAATTAGGCATGTCTGTGGATGATCTCACTTTTGACCTTGTGAAGTATGGGTGATCCGCTAGTTTGTAGTCAAAGGAAATCAACCTTTTGGGAAATAAAGCAAAACCTCTTTCTAAAGAAGAAGAAGAAAAATGTTAGTATAAAGTGGATAATCGTTGCTTCAATAACATCAAATAATAAGGCGGATAAAAAAAAAGAATACAACATATGTTTTATAGCAAATAAATCACATAGTCAATGGGAAATTGAGAGATCAAGTATGTTTTAGTGTGCAAGGGACCTCTTTAATGCCATAGGTAGGCTTAAATGCCAAATATTCGAAATTATGATAGATTGATCCAAGTCATTGAGGCAGATTGAGTTTGAAAGATAGAATAAAAGAGTCCTAAGAAAATATGTCAATATTAATATTACAATAACACAACATAAGGAAAATGTTAAGACCTGGCCTAGATTTGCTTTTGATCAAGACAGTGGAGTAGATGAGGATGACGCTTCAATGTTGCTTGGTTCTGCTTACATATTTTCCAAATACTGTATTATATTCACCATTTGAACCCACATCTCTGGAGTGATTGTGTTAGTTTCAAGACGAGTATGACGATCCAAATTGTCATCCTGATATATTCAAAACCTTGCTCACATCCTGGGCTTATACTATAGCGGTCTTCTCGAAGCCATGCTTGATATTCCAGAGTTGCTCTTGCCAGTCCATTTCCTAGCTCTATTGTGATAACATTATTCCATTCATAAAGAATCTCTCCAAGTCTAGGAATTTTAAAGTCCGATTCAAAGGAAATTTCAGAAACTCTCATGTCTGCTTGAAGAGGAATTACTTGTGTTTGACCAAACTGTTGGAGCACGCGTATCGGAGCATATGGCTGAAGTCCTTTTAATCTAATAAGTTCAATCTAGTATAACTCTCTGCATCTTATATATATAATGGAAGGTCAGAGTAATGGATACTTCCACGGAATTTGATCGCTAGTGCAGGAAACCAAGAATTCATGCTAATCACTAGTATCAACTGGAGCCACAAATCGTTTCATCCTATCGTAAAAACTATCAATTCGATTAGTATCACTACAACATATGTCAACCATGTTTTTCCATTGGTATAAATGCTCCATCGCCCACGTTTGCAAATGAAGATTACAACCTTGAAAGAAGTTTGTTTCTCCTCTTTTACACTTCCCAAGAGCTCGAAGTATTTCTGCTAAAATCATAGGGACTAAGGTAAGTTCTTCCCCATCGACTCCCTCAAAAAGTGATTTAGCCATAGAACATATGCAAGTACTAATCTTTCCATGTTCTCTGGAAAACACCAAAGACCCAAGTAAAGCCATAACAAATGCGATTTGTCGCCTAGCTTGCTAATGAAAGAAGTGCAAGAGAATTCCTTTTTGAACAATTTGTAGCTATCTAGACGCCCATATCTTTCATATAAATAGTCTAAAGAAACCCAATTGTGTTCAAAGCATCCCATTTTTGGTATTCTTCAATCCTAAGTAACGAAGGAATTTTCTTCTTGATTGACTATGTGGAACAATTTAACCTCTCCTTTGATATTTCAAATCGGTGAAATGACTTATTTTCTCCAATGTAGGCGTTAACTTAAAGTCTTTAAACATAAATACGACATGGTGGGATCCAAAATGAAATCAATGCTCTAATTATGTGCTTGTTGGGAGAGATACTGAATAACTTAGTGAGGAGCCCCATCCTCTTCGTAATAGTTAGTTTTTCACCAAGGCTGAAACCTCTCCACCAAGCTTTCAACTTATAAGGGATACCTTCAATCATTCTAATTTGGGGAATTGGTGAGACGGGATCCATCCTACAATACAAAGTAAAATAAAATCAAAATGATCTCCAAATTCATTATGCCAAAACCAACTTAGATCCATCTATCATGATCACATTTGCACAAAATATGCTTTGTTGGTCGTTGAGTCATAAAACCCGTCGATGATGGGCGAATTTTCTAAATGTGGAGTTGATGCCGAACATCAACTCACCTAAGGTATATGCATGCAAGACCTAAATCAATGGGGTGGTATAGCTCTATCCTATGTTTTCTAAGATTTGGCTTACTAGACAATAGCTTCCCGAGCGAACAACTCGAGTGAGGAGGCTACGCAGTGACACGAAAAAAGATCCGGACACTCCGCATATGCCAACTCTCCTAAATTTTGAGTTTTTTGAAAGGAGTTTGCGGGTGTGCAAAGCACACCTCATGTATATGTGTGATAGTGTTAAGTTTGCAGAATTGGAGAAAGTATGAGTAGAATGACAGTGTATATTTGAATTAAACAAATAAAGCAAATAAGAAAATTAAAATTACTAAATATTACAAACTAAATAGTTAGTCAAACAACCTAATCTAATGGTTAGAACCTAATTAAAGTCTACAGCAGAGTCGACATTTCTGTTATATAGAAAAATGACTTAGATTTTGAAAATTTGATTTATTATAAGTAAACTAAATTTTTAAAATTAAAATAGAGTCGCCACTTAATTTTTTACAAAAAATCAAGAAAACCATTAAACTATTTTAAAAAGAGTTAAACAGAAAAAAATCCTTTTAAATTTCAGAGAAAAGGGTTCGGGTTTATATTTTTATTTCGAGAACACATGGTTATCCGATGATTAGAAAAATTGACTAATTTTTGAAAGAAAAAAATTGATTTAAGATGACTAAAAGAAAACCTAAAAATTTTCAAGTAATTTAAAGCTCAACCGCATTATGACTAATTGATTTAACTTAGAAAGATTTAAAGAAATATGAATTTTCCTCTCCTTTGACACTTAGTTCTTTTTACTTAACTAGTTTAGACAAGTAAAATTCCATAAGAATTTAAGAAAAATTATTTTTTTTACTTAAATAATATAAACATATAAAATTTCATAAGCATTTAAGAATAAATAAAAAAATTTAAAGTAAAATACTAATTTAAACAAATAAAATTTCATAAGCATTTAAGAATAATTAAAAAAATTTAAATAAAATACTCTTTTTTGCTGCTGCCCAATTTCAATATCCTGTCCTAATTTTCTAAATGAAAAATTAGGCCTGCCTAACCCATTCCTTCCTTGTTGCTGCCAAGGCCTTGACCCATTTTGCCTGTATACATTGATGTACACCAAGGTATATTCCTGTAGCTCAGCTCCTCTTCAGGATCTTTTATGAGACAGACATAGAATAAAGTATGTTGGGTCTTTCATAGCTCTACTCAAATGCGATGAGGAGGCAGTGGAGTCCAATAACAGACTCGGTCGATGGTTTCACATGGAAAGAAAATAAAGATAAAGAATTAATATGAGCAACAAAAATATAGTATTCAAGTATATATATTATGTATTCATATCAACGAAGAGGAAAATGAAAATCAAATTGGACAATTCTGAATGATGCATACTATACACTAAAGAAACAATTAACAAGTTGAGTCACTGATCAAATCCACAACCACTGATTAAATTTTACTCGCCATTAAAAGGTTGTAACTACAAGCATATCACTTTGCACACTAAGACATGAAAGGGAACACATTCTCCAAACCGTATATATAATCTCAAGCATAAAGATAGTCGGACCAAATCATAGTTACGTGTTTGCCAAATCAATCAGATTATACATAGGCGAGAACAAACTTTAGATAAACTTTGGAGAAGTCAAAACAACATTCTTAGGGAAATTACAATAGGCAAGTGTATAGCTAGCTTAAAGCATTTCAAGGTAGAAGTACTACAATGGACTATGGATGCAATATGGAAAAGAAGCTAGACATAACAATGAAACAGAAAGCAGAAAAGAAATTTGTCAAATCCTAGTAAATATATAATAAATCAAAAGTTTAACAAACAAAAGTAATGACTAACGTGCCAAGAGTGAATGCAGGGAGCAAATTAGAAAATACAATGGCTTTATCAAATAAAAGATGACAATCATCAATCATTCCCATTGCTTTAGATTAAAGGTCAAGAAAGTGGGACATAATAATTAAAGAAGAAAAACTCTAAATGTTTTGGACAATAAAGTGGGGAGATTCAATTTTTTTTTCTAAACCAACAACGACTATATTATCTTATAAGTTAAAAAAAACTTAGAAATAAACAATTCTAAAATGACACCCAAGGAAAGTATAAATAGCATTTAAGAAAAGAAACTTAAGACTCAACCAAAAAAATATTCTAGGTTCGAATGGTTTATTATGCAATCAAAAATATTTTGAAACAAAACAGACTCAAACTTTTTCATACATTTAATAAGATGGAAGAAAACAGATAAGGATTGGGAATTACCTCTTTGAGAGTAGTGAATTGAGACGATATGAGCTTAAACGAGAAATTGAAGGGACTTCACTGCTAATCTGGCTTCAACGATTCTGAACCTCAAAAATCAGAAATTCTTGACTACAAAAACCTCTGAAAATTGACTTAACTTTCCGGAAATTGCTTGCTCTTAAGTAAAATTTCAGCCCTTGTTTTTAGAGTGCTAAAAGGTCTCTTTTTTGTATGTTTTCTTGATAATAATGATGACTACCATAAAACAGAGGAAAGGAAAAAAATTTATAGACAAGGATTAGGTTTGGGAATTTGAATTTCAAACTCCCTAGACAAGAAAGTTGCTAAGTCATTGATGGTTCTAAGGGGGAAAAAACACGTGTGATGAGAGAAGGGTTGCAGGATATTAAAATTTATCAATTTTTTCAAAGGGAGCGTTGAAAAATTTACGAGTTGTATCGTTAAAGAAGATGAAGTTATGGCTGAGGGGCGTGGTGTGCAGGAATGAGGAAAGAAAGGAGGAAATTGGGGGCATGTGGCCCCCATAAGTATGTATATACATATATGTAATATATTTGTGGCTGATTTTTTTGATAAAATGGAATGGGTTGATTGGGTTCTTGAGTCAATTGGCCCAAAAGAGGCCAATTGATCCAAGAAAATGAACTAAAACAGGTTTAAAGAAAATGCCCAATTTAATTGCAAATCTTGATCAAATTAAATTGAAATGGTGAATTTAAACAAAATGAATTTTAATAATTAATTGTCAAGCTTCTTAAGTCCAACAAAATAGAATAATCAACCAAAAATACAAAGTCCTTGATTCATGAAAGGTGATTAATCAAACTTGATAAGTTATTTGCGAATTATAAAAATAATGAAAGACATGAAAAAAAAACTTAAAATATTTTGAATTTTGTGAATACTAATTATTTAAAAAAAATTAAATTTGAGAAGGCTCGATAATTAATTTATATTATGGAGGGAAAAAATCAGGTGTCAACACAGGTGATTGGTGTTATCAACAACAACAATGGAGTCGCTTGTATTCACCATGATAGAGGAACCGAAAAAAAAGAAAGAAAAAAAGTGATGAATGAGGTGAACTGACTATTGATACTTGTTGGAGTTTGGAGCGGCTCTGACACCATAAAGATTCAGAATCAATTGGTTTTCATATTTACAATGTACGGAAAGTAACTTAAATATAAGTCAAGACCAACAATAACTCCTATATTATAGGAGGATTATTCCTAGTGGAGTCTTAATAATAAGAGCAATGCAAATCCTATGATTAGTGGATAACTATAACTAACTATGCACAATTACAGGAATTAAGTTATGCGCTAATACTTGCATCCCCAATCCCATTCCACAATATACCCTCAAACTATGATGTTAGAAAATATATCCTTTGCATCAAGATCTATTTTTGTAGTTTTATTCACTCGAATTCAATTCCACAAAGCCTTACAGAATCCTTATTATCTTAGCAGTCAACTCAAAAGCCTAAACTCATTAAGCCCTCAATCCATTCGAATTGTCCTAGGCCTCACATGACTTGAGATATCGTACAAGTTTGATCTAGATTAAAAATTTTAACTTACTATCAAAAGCTTTTTGATTCAATTTTCTTTCTCATTGACCTACCCATAACGACAACGTCAAGTCGTTGCATCATGAGTTCACCTTCTTCTCCTGTACATGGAAGGCTTATAATATAGCGTCTGTCAAGGAAGTTATCTTGTCACTCTAATGGGCACCTTGTACTCTTATTATGTTCTTATTTTGTGATAAAAACAAGTCATTTAGACTTGTATTTCTTGGAACTCTATTTTAGTAAATTAAAGGCTGATACACACGACACAAGATTTTAGGGGCATGTTGAGTAATATTATTTTTCTGCTTGTTGTGCTATACGTAGTTTTTTATAATTTTGTTTAAACTTTTGCATTTGATGGAATAAAGGTAAATATCATCACCTTCAATTTTTGTGTCGTGACAATTTTATCAGAGATTGTCCTCTTGTCGAAAAAGACTACAAGGATTACTTCAAAAATGCTATATCATTCTTTTAAAAAGAATGACCTATCACGAAATTTTAAAAAATAAAGAGTATTTTTTAATTTTGTAGTTCTAAATTAAAATTATATCTAATATGTTAAAATGTCTTTTAATCTTATGGCCTTAAAAGTACATGAAATATTGAAATGAAAATGTTGCCAAAGAAAAGAAAAAAAATTCTTATTTTTAAACAAACTAAAAAAGAAAGTAGATCATTCTTTTCGAAACAAAAAAGTAATAAATATAATTTTAACTACTATACATGCTTTGAATAAAAAATAGGCTAATTTATATAATAAAACAAAAAATATAAGTTTGTTTTTTCTTACATAGAACATAACGAAAATGATTATTAATTTTTTGAAGAAGAAAAAGACAAAAGTGCAGTTGTAAGAGAAATTTAACCTAATGGACATTTTGTGTAATTGCTATAAAAAAATGATAACAGATAATTATTAGAGTAAAATAGAAACTAAGTTATTTCATCATTCCAAGGGCTAAAAAAGATGACTATTTGGGTGTATTGTTTAGTAACTAGGAGAGCATTTGTCCAGTTGAATACTTTCAAGTTAGAGAGAGGGGCTAAGCGAGTAGAGAACACTTGTTTCGTCAAATGCTGGCATTTTTCCAGAGTCTTGAACAAAATTGTTTGATTCATGTTTTGCTTTCACTATTGGCAGTTTTGACAGCATACTTCCCTAACCAACAAATAACAATGCACATTTCTCACAAGTTGACATATGAGAAAAGTATATGGAAGGGTATTGCACAAAGTAAAATCTAAAAGAGAAGAAATAACATGCATTTCAATTAAAATATTTAGAGTATCAAGTTCAAACCCATTTTAAGTTTCTCATTAAAATGCAAGCAAATTTTTTCATCTTCATGATCGAGATAATTTAGTTGTAGAGTAGCTTCAGGGCTCCTGTTTACTTCTCTTATATTTTTTAACTGAGAAATCCCCGAGGGCCAGTCTTATACAACTCACAACTCAGTGGTTTACTATGCATCACTACACTTAAAAACTACCAACATCATAATGAAACAGACCTTTCGTCATAGGCCCACTTGAATAAGGTAATATCATACAAAATTCAAATTGTTCATTTTGTTTTCCTCAGCATTGGCAAGAAGCTTCTGAGTTATGCCAAACAATCTGAGTGGCATAAAGAAATTGTAAATCTTTGCTAGCACTATTAATCCTCTTCTGCTTCTTTGCCAACTTCTCTGCATCACTAAAAAGTAAGTGTATGGGAATTCAGTAGTGATAAGACGTTAATGTTAATGCCACTTTCCGCTCAACTATTGCAAGTTTTGCAGGTATGGACCAGAATCTCTTCTGAGCATTTATGACATCATTTTACTGGAGCTCTCGTGCATCAGAAAGCTTCTACAAATCACTAGGGGATTTTTAAAGAAACTGAGGAAAAAGATTTCTTAACAGTGATAAGAGCATCATCCCGCAAAGATACCAACAGATAGAAAAATTCAAATGCCTGTATTTTGAATATTCAAAGAATGATGGAGTTAATAGTCCATAAAGTACTTCAAACAACTGCCAGTAGAGAGATAAAATGAAATACTAGTATGTATAGTGATCACAAAGGATGCGACGATGCACAGAATCTAGAAAAGGATCGAACCAGTATGAGTATATTATTATTGTACAAACCTGAATGGCATGATTCTTGAAGCTAAAGAAATCATTTGATAGAGATCTCACCTTTACCATATCCTTAAAATCACAAGTTCAAAAGCTACTTTAACGAAATCAAAGGGTAATGAGTATCACAGGGATACTGACTACACTTGGAGAAAATAACATTACGCGAGAGCGAGAGTTTCTTGGTGATCCCACTGTAAAGGCTCTAAAGAGAGACCTTCAATGGATGTACTACATCATCATCCCTCTTCTGTCTTCGTCCTCTACCACTACCACAACCTGATCAGCAAGAACACTAATGTTATTCCAGTCTCAAACAACAATAATAACAATTACTACACCTCAATCCCAAGCAAGTAAAAGATGTTTATTGTATGAATAGGAGCATTATAGAAGCATTTCTATCTGGGCTGTATCACAATGGTCGGTGTCTCCAACTTATATCTGATAATTAGGCAAATGTTGATAGTATAGGGAATTGAACAGTTTAAGAAATGACTTGGAGGGGTGGATATTGTTACTGACATAGATTTTCTGCGTTGAGTTTATTTATATGAAATTTTAGTCCCTGGACACTTCTCATTCATCCTTGGTAACTCAGCAAGATGATACGATGAAGGGCATGAGGGAGTTGGTTCATCCAAAGACAGTATCTTTACTAAATTCCTTGCAAAAAGAAGTTAGAAGGAAATTATATGAAAAAGAACTGGAATAGACAATTTGAACTGCAAGAATGGGGAGCTTGGGGAGATAATTAAACAGATTACTGTGGAAGCTCAGTCGTGGCATTACAGAGCAAGTACAATGAGTCGGTTGTTAATGCCCTGAAAAGCAATATTCGCAGGCCATGGCCCAAGGTTCCATGCAAGCTAAGGAAGGCGGAGATAGTGAAGTAAATAATGCTGCCTCAAATACAAAAGACCATCTGGCAAGTGGTTCACAAGACCAAATACCCAATATACAACAGCTAAAATGTTACAGAACTTGCAAGAGTAAGAAGCCAGTGTCTTGTTAGTTCCATGCAGGCACTTATGTCTTCTGTATAAAATGTGAACGGTTTATTGATAGTTTCCCAGTATGCCAGGTAATGAAGACTGCAAGTGCTCAAGTTTACATGTCATAAAAGACGCATATAAACAGGTTCAGCAAGAAAAATTGATACTCCCTCTGATTCAATTTGCTTGTCGTACTATCCAAAATTCTACCTAACATGTTTAAAACAAGCTAAAAGAGCATTTTGATACCTTCTACCTATCTTCAGTTTAAGACCAAAAGATTCAGACTTTACTTTCTAAAGTTCTATATCAAGTCAAAACCAAAAAAACAAATTAAAGCAACATATAACTTGCATCATTAAAACTTTTATCGTTAGATCTAACCTCCAAATGAATTTCAACCAAAGAAGGATTCAGAGATGTCTAATGGATAATGCATGTCACTACCGGCACCCATTCCTTCTTTCAGTGCATCATCTCCATACTGATCATAAATCTAACGCTTTTGTGAATCACTCAAAACGTCATAAGCTTGAGCTAACTCCTTAAACTGCAGAAGAGAACAACTATTGTTAGATCAACATAATGGCCCTACCAAAAGAAGATCAATCAACATCGGGATTTGGACACACAAATAGAACTATATAGGCTAACAACAATAACTAATAAAAGAGTGCAGTTTCCCATTGGCTTATCAGCCAGGAAAACAATCAATTTCGGATAGAGTCACCATCATAGTCAGCATCATAAGAATATTAATGACCAGTCTGTGCATATGCAAACATAAATGTCTTTGCAACATTCACCATAACCCGCCTCCTAACCTCACATCAAACTTTGTCCATCAAAAATCGCGTGTGAATTGAGCTCAAAGTCATCAATTCAGTTCTCCATCGAATTTGAATTGGAAAACTACATGCACCATCGAAAATCACGTGCAAATTGAGCTCAAAACTATCAACGCAATTAATGATAAGAAAAAATAGTGCAAACTACAGATAACCATAAATCAATTACTCAGTGAGTCCCAATGAATGTAGCACATTTGAAATTTCAAGAATCAAACTTCTAAACTATTATAAATAACAAAAGTTAACAACTTCAAATATCTAAAATTCAAAATTATAAATCAATCAATGAAAAACTTGGTTAGCTCCTCAAACTCCAAATGTATGTCATCAATTAGGGCAGAGACAGTATATATACACACTACTACAAGTTGAAAATCTATAAAGATACCATATACAAAAACCTAAAAAAGACAGATTATTTACCTTTGGATCGCCTTGTTTTTTCTGCAACAGTTGATACAAAACTCTAAAACAGTCAGCATACTTCCCCGACTGAAACAACAAAGTTGCCTACTTTGAAAGTCCATAGTTTATAGACATCGTTCCGTCATCCTCCACCGCGAAGAATTCCCAAACTTCATCTAGAAATTCCACCTTTGATCATCCTAGCTCTTAAACTTTGAGACCAAGTTGAAGTGTCTGGATGTGGAAGTTCTTACTTGCCGGTTGCGACTAAATTTGAGTGTCTATGCGAGAGAGAGACTCCACAATTGGAAAGAGAAAAGAGATTATAAAGTAGTATTCCAAAAATTCAATACACCATTGCAATCCCGAATGTCTAGAAAAAAATGGAAATTTTTTCTTTTTTCCATTTTTGGGTGCACAACCAAAAGTCCCACCTTTCGTCATCCTAACTCAGTTAATTGCTCTTATAAGCAAAACATAATAGAATAACAATAACAAAAAAACACCAACACCACATACAAAGAAGAAGAAAAAAAATCCCAAATTGGAACAAAGACCTCCTCTTTCTTCAAGAAAAAGGGCAACTTATTTTGAACAAAACATACCCAGATGAACTGAACCAACGGAAGAGAACCCTTTTGAATCTACCTTCAAGCAAAACAAGCAAAACAAAGATTATACAGAAAATTCAAGAGACAATGTTAGGGAGGCTTGTCTTGAATGGAGAAAGAACAGGGTTTTTCGGTGAGCGAAAGGGGTGAAATCCAAATTGGATGATTGAAAATAAAGAGCAGATTTGAAAGTAGAAAAGAGAGAATGTGTTCATCAACAACACATGTAAGTAGACCAAATGTTGAATACATCATTTCTAATATTAAGAGAAATTAAGTAGCGTTATTGGAGTTTAAAAGGATTTCTTTTGGATTTTCGTACATCTTTTTCTCACAAGAGTCAAGAGTGCATAGTAAAATTTCCCTTTAATACTACATCTTTCGTTTTAACCTTAATTTTTAAAATTAATCTATTTTAAAAAATATTGTTTTAGATTTTTTCTCGTGAGAAATAATTTGTATTTGATTAATAAATTTAAAAAATATTTTTGAACATTATAGCAGTAAGAGTTTGATCAAACATTTTAAAAGTTATTTTAAATGTATTTTTTCTAAAAAGTGATTTTCAAAAAAATAATTTTTTAGAGAAAAGCTATTATTTAACTTTTGAAAAATAACTTTTCTACTTTCCAAAAACACTTTTTTTTTCAAAAATTTGATGAAACACATCATCTTTTAAAAAACCATTTTTTTTCTAATTTTTCAATAGCTTGGCCAAATAGCTACCATTATCTGTTATTTTGAATTAATTATTTTGTGAGGATGGTGGGAGATTTAGTTAACAAAACATGAGAGGCAATATTATTCTAGTTTATATTAGGATATGTAAAAAATAATTTAATTTACCCAATAGAACGAATTGAAAAAACAATTTTAGCTTGTCGTATCAAGTAATTGATTTAAAAAAAATTTATTATCAGACTATCAACTTGATTTTAGATTTTCAAGTTTTAATTAATGATTAATCGATAACCTTAGGTAACCAAACACAAAGCTATTTGTATTGTGCCAAATAGATGCTCTTTGGATTTGAGTGTATTCAAGAGGATGCAGCATTTGGCCTAGTAGTGCAAAATGAACTATTAAATTGTCTTGATAATGTTAAGAAAAAAATAATATTTGTTAATTTCAAAAGGCATAATACATAAATGTATTTTTTAATATATATTGATCAATTTTGAGTGTGCACAATTAAACACTTAAATTCATATAAAGTTGAACAAATGAATGCATGTGTTATGAAATTGTATTACGAATATATTTCTAATATTAACTTTGTAGAGATAACAAACAACAAAGTTAAAAAGATGTTTTCAAAACTAGAAAGTAAAACTAGTAAAGAAAATGGAGTGTGTAACAATAAACAGAAACAAAAGAAAAAAAAAATCAAGCACACTTAGTGTGTCTCTGAAGAAATTATTTCCTTCAAGTATTCGAAGATAATAAAGATATGCTCCCAACGTATAACAGTTTTACTCATCAAAACAAAAGTGTGGTCAACCATTATCTTTAAATGAATGACAAGTATATTTTTTCTAGCAAAACAAACAGAAAACAAGAGATATAACTTGGGCTGCTGATATTAGAATGTACATATGGTCTTTTGTCCCATGCCTATAGTAAATAAAGAAACTTGGTTTCTAAGCACATCCAGGGGCGGATCTACGTGGAGCGTATAAGGGGTGCTCGAGCACCCACTAACCCGAAAATTATTTTTGTGTATCTATATAGAAAATATACAAAAATTATATAAATATAAAAAATAAACACCCAATGAACAAGAAATCCTGTGACCATTTTGGTTCTCGCCACCCTCTAAGGCTCAAAGCACTTTGGATACACTGCAAAACAATTTTAGCAATATTGATTTTATACTCATTTTCTTCAAATTGGTGATGGCATCCTTAACTATTACTGCTCTTCTCTCCTCTTGCATGTCAAACTCAATGACTTTGATATGGACAACTCTAGTGGTTGCTTTATTTGTATATGCCTTGTATGAGTTGCTAAACATTCACAAGAGGAAAATGTTTCCTCCAGATCCAAAAGGGTTTCCAATTGTAGGACATCTTCATTTGATAGGCAAAAATTTACACCAAGATTTACAAAAACCAGCAAATAAACATGGTCCTATCATGTTTCTGCGATTGGGACTAGTACCTACAATCGTTGCCTCGTCCCCTGATGCAGCCGAGAAGGTTCTCAAGACATATGACCACATTTTTGCTAGTAGGCCTCATCATGAGGCATCTCAATATTTGGCTTATGGCCAGAAGAATTTGATATTTGCAAAGTATGGTG
>JAOTQJ010197238.1:0-20539 GCA_025642045.1 Solanum sejunctum | reverse complement strand
CAAAGGGCCTTAATGAACACCACATCCCCATTAATCAACCTATCTACTCATCTATCCAACACCTCTACCAGTACCTCCTTCCAAGACAAATTATCCTCCACCTAACCTACAACTTCAAAGAGTTCTATAATAGTAGAGTCACCAACACATCCTACCACCTTGAAGCATGAAGAACCGGGCAAACCATATCTACATCCATAGGCAAATCCCCAAAATTATGCAACCTTACCAACCTCCCTCTACACTCTATAAAGAATCATAATACTCAACTCAATTGTCAACCTTAAATTCACCAAATCCACTTGGTACCATAGCCACCATCTCCCCCTTGGGAGACAACCTCCACTCAATCATCTTCTCACCCAAAACTTCCAACCCTTAAGGCGGAATCAAGGTCTTGCCTAATCTAGACCTCTTAACCCAAGAAGGTTTGGAACCACCAAGAATACTATACTACCATGCTCAACTTCCTTCGACCTAATCCCTTATCTAGCCAACCGATGGACCCCACTAGTCTCCTTTTTACCACCATTATCCATATATGCTAGGCTACCTATAGACTGCCACGTAGAGTACCAACCACAACATTAGCCTTACTGGGGAAACTAATGCACACTTATACCATATTCCTTAAGGAGTTCTAACAACATTCTTGCTACCCACAATGCCCACCTATCATATTTAGTAAATAACCTCTCATCCTTTAAGACATGCATTACTACCCCAAAACAATTCACAAACTCTAAACAAATAAATACCCCATCATAGAGACTACCACAAGCATATCAAGATAGTGTTTTAAGACCTTAATCCTGAAACCCATAAACACAAGCAATGCATAAGCCAACCAAACAACTCCACCAATATTCAAAATGCTCACTCCTAGTCCGAAAAGGATACATAAGGATATCACCTACCCTTATTCTCACTTGGGAACAAATCCTAAACTAAAGACCAATCTTAGAGAAGTGACTAACCCATCATAATTGACTAAATAAATCGACCATACTCACCCATCATATCAAAACGTTACGGGTTCTACACTCATTAGAAATATACTATGAAAGTATCCCAAACTATCCCAATACCCTCAATACAACAAGCTAAGTCATCATCTCACAAGAATACTTATAATATATATGTACATACTTTCAAAGTGGCAATAATCATTTTTTTCCAAATCATTTCAATGCACAACTTGGATTATAAGCCAAACACCATTAATAATACTTCATACTTAGGCTCAAATGTCAAAATCATAATTTCATAGTCATAATACTCATACATAGGAATAGCCCATTCATAAACAAAATAGTACAAGCACCCAAAATACTTAAACATACAAAATCAAAGACATATATGTGATCACAATA
Source organism: Solanum sejunctum (assembly GCA_025642045.1). Lineage (NCBI taxonomy): Eukaryota > Viridiplantae > Streptophyta > Magnoliopsida > Solanales > Solanaceae > Solanum > Solanum sejunctum. The sequence continues at coordinate 19,166 of JAOTQJ010197238.1, read as the reverse complement.
TTGTCATAACCAACCTTTTATCAAAATCATACCATAAAACAAAATTGGGCTCACCCATAACATAATTTTTCAAAATAATCCGTGTACGTGAATGCATAGGCTATGAAACAATGATGAAATTTACATAGTAATTAATACTCTATCTAAAATCAATATTTATAATATGAAGTTGAAGTGAAAACATAATTAATTCCATGTTAAAATCCATAGTATAATCTCTCATGCATAAATGATTTCAAAAGGGGAACATGCATACTTATAACTTCATAAACCCAAAGTAAATCCTCATTTAACAGTTTAAATCACATTAAAACCATCAAATAAACACTACCCATGCATCAATAAAATTTTAAGAATCATAATATTCAAATCTCAAATTAAAATAAGTAAAACCCATCAAGATTTTCTTGAAAATAAATTTTTGAAAAAGGCTTAATTTCATACTTGCATAATCATAGATAATTTCATACTTGCATAATCATAGATAATTTCATACTTGCATAATCATAGATGACTTCATACTTACATAATCATAGATAATTTCATAATTGCATAATCATAGATGACTTCATACCTAAATAATCATAGATAATTTCATGTATTCATAACATACTTGATAGCCTATATTCATCATGAAGTCATTTGACTTGTAAAACATGTATATATCTTGAGAATTCATAACTTGGTATTTCATCAAATACTTGGTGGGCACATATGAGGACATATTTTGCCTTATGCAAAATGCAAGAGTATAGATCATGAAATAGTGAAACTAATGCATCTTAAAATCATGTAAATTAGCCCACCAACATCATAGTAAAACCTCATCATGGGTAACTTGCAAATCATATCAAAACATCACAATAGTTTATAGATTTTATATCTTGAATCATATGTAGTCTCAATAGACAAAGATCACATTATAGTATAAGCTCAAAATAAATATTATGCATAATCAACAATATTTGACAAAACCCCAATATATTTCATGCTCATATTTCAGAATAATAGATACCCATAAAAAAATACATCTTGAAATCATGCAATTTTTATAAAAAGAAAAATTGAGCTTCATGGGTGAATGAAACCCACATACACATAAATCCTACTAGTACCAAGGGATAACACAAGAAATATTATACTCCTGGACCTATCAAATCACCCTACACAAAATGTCGATTACAATATGGCCTTACCTATGGTCAACTAACTCATAAGAGAAACAATAGAAGAGAACCTACTCACAATCCCTGGTAATAGCCCACTAAACCCAAGAGACTTCTAATACTCAAAACTCAAGGTCTGGGATAACACCTAATCACTTTTATCTTTCTAAAGTCCACCTTAATACTATCAGTGGGCACTACACAACCTAGGAAGGCAACCTCTTACCACCGAAATTCCCATCTCTCCTACTAGCACCCAACCTTCCTCCTTGAACTCGTAGTACTACCATCAAATGATTCACAGGCATTACCTCATTAGGGAATAAACCACATTATCATCACTAAAACGACCATAAACCTATTAGGGTAAGGAATCGAGATCTTACTCATGAGACTTATAGGCATAACCAGTGTACTAGTCAAACCAAGAGACATTCAAGAACTTATTGATCACCGAAAACAAGTCAAAAGAAATTACTTAGGTTCAACACCCCTAACTCTTACAAGATGAAAATACAATCCTTAGAGATCAATTGTACCATAAAAAAAGAAATAGACTTACCACCTTCACTACCACTCAAAGATGGGCCCCACCATCAATGAAGACACAACATATATGCAACTAATCCAACAGAAGAATAATATGCAAATCCACCACATAGAATTCAAAAAGTTATGAGGCAAGATCGAATGCCATATGAAAACGGATCAACACTTATGGACTTTCTAGCAACCAAAAGCAATAATGAAAGAAATAGTGAAACTCGGATCCATTAACATCAAAACCTTCAACTTACCTTCCTTTGCCTTCCCCATCGAAGCGGCATGATCAACTAGAAGGCAAAGAGCATTCATTAGAGGGGGAAAATCTATCTCACTTCTAAAGCATGACATAAACCATAAAGAAGGAAAATATTTCCTAAAATGCCTCATAGCCTCCTACTCATAGTAATGGTGCATAACACAATTATGAAGAAGACTCTAATAGACATGATGTATTGGACTCTGAGGATCTATCAACCTAATACTTTGATACCATCTTCGTGACGATCCAAGCCTAGGCCGTAGACGTGACCAGTGAATGGGGAACCGGAAGAAACCCCAAACAAACCTCAAAGCATATCATTACACATGATTGCTCACAATAATAATTAAATGAAATTTGAAGAATGGAATGAAGTACTAAAGGGACAAAGGGAGAACTTGTCGTAACATAGAGTCAAAAGATAATAGAATCAACTCATAGCATAAACACATAGCTTTATCTAACAACACCTCTACTACATAGATAATGGCGGGGGCCAGGACATACAACTGGGCTCACCTCATAGTCATAAGTATATGATAAAGTAAAGAGAATCTTAATATATAATGTGAGAGAATAGTGCTTGTCCCCGAAATGGAGGACTCACCAAAGGCTAAGTTAAACAATCCATCTAGCTACAAAAAGAATCAATAGGAGCTCCGGTCCCTACATGGTGATGTGGTGTAGTCATGAGTATGCATTAGTATATTTGAATGTACTAAGTATGTGTGATGCAATACAACAAGAGGTAAGCATCATAATCCAAAATGCATAACGATAGGCAATAGGCATAATATAGCAATATGACATGTATGATCAATGCATAAGTAAAATATGCTTAAGTAATCCATGCTCATATAGAATATCATATGTGTAGAAGATACCGAGCTTGATTTCCAAGATATAAACCCCTTAGGGTTGGTGATGATGTTGCCCCATCACTTAGGTGGATAAGTACGAACCCTTATCTCGATTGATGATAATGCCACCCCATCACCTAGGTTGATGAGTACAAACCCCCATCTCAGTTGATGAGTATAAACAACCATCTCGGTTAGAGATCATGCCACTCTATCACTAGGTGGACAAGTACGCCCCCGATCAGGCATTGTCTAATGCAACACTTTATATAGAGTTTATCATATGCACAAGTTCATTTCATCATCATATAGTCAATTATATTGTTTACATATGCTCTTTTTATCATCATAACATTATTCATATCATATCTCATGCTTTGGGCCATCATTTCCTCAAGAAATCATAGCTAGATATTTTATCAAATACCTTCGTTATATGTAATAGAGGTAAAAGAGCATGCAATTTACGGATGAAATTATGCAAGAAAATCTATTGTAAAACCATCAATTAACACCTTGCAATACCCTCGAGACATTCACATCAAAACTTCATATCAAATCCAACACTAAATCAAAGATTTAGAGCTCAAAACATGCTAAAATAACCATTCCTTCATAAACTAAAATCACTGCATAGTAAATTTCTCAATATACAAGATCCACATATAAAATCAACTTTAAATCATTTATTATTAAGTAAAAGAGGGTTTAGGCACCATGGGCAGAAGGACCCAATAGTTCAACACCACATACCTATACTTTGGACAACCCTTGAAGAAGGTTGGAGATGGAGATTTGAAGCTTGAGTGAAATCCTCGAAGAAATCCTTAAGATTGGTCTTCAGTTTTGGACTTGAATTTAGGAGTAAATATTTGGCTAAGTATTTTGGTGAGTTTAGAGGAGTGTTTAGGATGATATGAGGGTGAAATAAGGCTAAGTATATATATTTTGAAGTGTGGGAACCCTTATGCCATGACTTAAATCTCTTGGACCGAAGTCAAGAGAAAATAGGACCAGCATGGACTGCTCAATGGAATTGCATTTTCTGCACAAATAAGTTCAATGAAAATGGGCATAACTCCTTCATCCAAACACGAAATGAGGTGAAACCATGTGTGTTGGAAAGTTAACTCAAAGAGAAGAATTTGATATGTCATTGTCCTCCTAGTTATTTATTTACTAAGTGATATGCCCCTTCAAAGTTGACCCTCCAAAATCGCATTTTTATGATTTTTGGATTTTAATACGGTTTCTCTAAAATTCGGGATAGACCCATTTTCTACTAAATTTGATCCCCTAAACAAGAACATGATTGTTGGATTTTCAAAATAACAAATAAATTTTTAGATATATGAAAAGATGATTACGCGCACTTTCGAGGCACATTTTTGGGTACTTTTTAGGGTCATTTCGGATCACCTCTTTACCGGTGAGGGATAATCATCGGGATTCCAAGTTGTAGCTCACTTGGTCTTAATCTTTGTCTGTTGAGGTCTCTTCCCAAACTTGTATTATGTTCTATGCAAGTTGAATAATTTACAAGCATGTTTTACTTCAAACATTGATCATGCATGCCTTATAGAAAATATGCTTATCTATTGCCTATTATTATGTGTTTTGACTATATCGGCTTATGTATTGTTGTATTGTATCTTATGAAATTAGTATTTTCAAACGTACGAACACATATTTTTGCATACATGATATCACCATGTAAGGAACAAAGCTCCTCTTGATCATCCTCTATGAGGCTAGTGAGATTCTTCAAAGACAAGCTTGGTGAGTCCTAAAGTTCGAGGACACTATCTATTTTCTTGCTTTTTTATACTTCTTGTGTTGAACATTTGACATTATGAGGGTGAGCCCTAAAAGTGTCTTAGTCCCTATTCTATTCTAAGTTTAAAGGTTTTGTTGGAAAATTATGATTTATTTATGTTATAAGCTTGACTCTTCATGTTTTATGATATCAAAGACTTTCCTTAGCCTCGATCTCCCCTTTTATATTATCTCTTGTTGTTGTTCACTTTGTTTTTGCGACAAAGGATGTATGATTGATATATCAAGAGGCTTGTTTGGGTCCTTTTGGGTTCCCATTCACCATGTCACGTCTAGGCCATAGTCTTGAGCCATGACACATTCGCCCTTATTAGATCATATTGAGAGTGGGCAATATGGCATATGAGTTGGAGCTACCATCAAAATTAGAGGCCATTTACCCAGTATCCCATGTTTCTATTCTCAAGCAGTGTTTGGGAGATTCAAAATTTGTTGTGCTTGTTGAGAGTATTGGTGTGAGAGAGTTATGAGGAGGCTTCTGTCCAAATCCTTGATCATCAGGTATGAAAGTTGAGGACTAAAGAGGTTGCATCTATCAAAGTGTTGTGGAGGAATCAATTCATACAAGAAGCTACATGAGAGACTGAGGAGGAAATAAAGACCAAATATCCACATTTATTATACCTTCTGATGATGAGAGTGTTGATGGTAATAATTTCCCTCTAAGTTCTTGAATTTCCATTCCTTATATACTTTTCATTCCCCATATGATAGATGATAGAGTGCTAGAGTCCGAGTGTGCATTGATGTGATTTGTTTAATGCTTGATTGTTTTATTTGCTAAATTTCTTGATTGGTTGATTGCATGAGTGAGTTGAGAGCTGGTTGATTGCTATAGCTCATAGGGAGATTCGTGCCTTAACCTTAATCCCTAGATTTCTCTTCATTCAAGGATGAATGATCCGAAAGGGGAGATAATGTAGCACCCCCTAATTCTTTCTATCTTGTTTGGAGTGGATATGCAAGAGATGCTGGGAGAAAATCAGAGAAGAAGCTGTAGAAGCAAGTTTACAAGAGTCACTACGACTTATAGAGAGGTTACGACTCGTAGAAGGAGGTCTCATAGGGAATTCCAGTAACTCTAAGTTTCAAGACCCTTTAGGTTACGAGAGCAGTTTACGACTTGTAAACTCGTAGAGGGGGGTTTCATGACAAATTCCAGTAAAGTCCATTTTTAGATTCGTAGAATGACATTTCGTGCCAATTTCCAGCAACTCAGATTTTAGGACTTCAAGTCTACGAGAGGAAGTCTATGACTTGTAGAAAGCTCTATGATAGTTTTAATGAGGGGTATTTTTGTCCATTTCAATTCCTTTTAATTAAATCCTTGAACATTTTTGGACTTGTATAAGGTCTCAAAAGAAACCCTAACGATATTCATTCTTCACTCCACACTTGGATTTTCTTGAGAGCAAGAAGAGAGGATAAAGAGCTAGGATTTCCAATGCAAGAGCAAGGATCAACCGAGGTTCAATTACTCTTCTATTCCTAGTTATATAAGCCTTATCAATGTGTGAAATTGCTTTCTTCACATGCCCCTTCATCATCTTGAGTCAATATTTGGAGAGGAGTTGAGATTTGAGAAACTACAATTCATGTTCAGTGCATATATATAAAAAGAATCTACCTCTAGTTTAACAAATCCCAAATGAATATCCGATCATGTAAGTATTTATTATTTTATTTATATTCAAGTTACAACAAATATGCTGCTATTTTTTTCCAATATAATATCAAATAACAAATGTTCATTCTTTTATTTACACGTAATTTAATATCAAATTTATACTATGAAATGTATGTCCATCTGATCAAAAAATATATTAGCAAACGGATATACCTAATCCTCCTATGGCCTTCTAGTGTGAACAGTTGTGTGGAACTAGTTTTCTTTGTTAACTCTTAAAACCTCGAAATCCATTTCATACTCCAGCTTATCATGGGCTGGCATGTAAGCAGCCTTCGTGATAAGCAGTATATATAATGGTTCATCTAATTAGTTATTGTTAAAAATATTTGGCTATGTAATCCAACATATCACTTATAATACAAATCTGCCCTTCCTAGTTGACACATTTTTGTATACCTATCCCATGCATTCTTCGACGAGATCGGCATCAACATCAAACCCTATATGATTCTGGAATGGGTGTTTGAGATGAAAGTATACAGGACCATGTCGTCACAACTTTCGGATTCTAACATATGGAGATGTGTAGTAATTGCCTGGGTTTCTTGTTCTTGTTTCAATTTCAGGAGCTGTTGTCTTGAGATGGTATCCACTACTGCAATTTAAGTGAAAGTTATTTTGGGATAATTGTCTAGGTTCCGAGGTTTTTTAAAAGAGGATCCAAGAGCATCCTTGTTGCTCATGCCAAAACCTGTTGCATGGTCATAATTATGAAACACCACTTAAACAGTTTAAAAAATACAAATAATAAAAACAAAAACGGGAATTTGAACTTACTTTGCATATGCACATGCTCATTCAAATATGGTAAGTTGAATGAAAAGGGCTACTCCAAACAAACATATTCACATTCTTGTGGTTGAAAAAACCAATGTGCAAATTAGCGTTTCATACCATGTTCATACTCAATATACAAAATTATACAGATAATGACCAAATACATACCAAAATTAGATTATTGCAGATCTACTTATATACCAAAAAGAGCCATGCATTGATAAAAGAACAAATTGCAGTTACTTGCCTATATCATCGTTTGAAAACACTTTATGAATACATAGTTTATAATTAATACATACGAAATTATATAAACTTAATATCAAATGAAAACTTCGTGTGAAACTCAAACTCAGACACAGACATTCTTTTTAAGTTTTAAACTGAAACATTAGAAATATCTATCTATATTTTAATGTTAGAAGGGTACCTCTTTTCACAAGTTGTACTTTTCAGCTTCACTATTGCTGAATGATAAAGGTTGATTAAACACAATATTCTCAGGCTGCAAAAGATATTGTACATAGTCAGTACCGATTACATGGTTAACGCAGATAGTAATTTTTATTTGTAAAGACTACTTGTTTCGGCGTGTTAACTTATTCAGATACATTGAGAAGGTTGACATCAACAATGTGATCTTCCTTAATATAGGATATTGATGAAGTTTAATTTGCAACAAACTCTAAAGGTTACTCGTTATGTGTGGGCCCTGCATGAAAAAATTTAATAATAAATGAATACCATACATATGTGACTTGTTAATTACAATGAAAATCTAGTATTTTCATTGTGAATTTTGGATCTAAAATAAAATGAGTTTCAATTAATATTGTGTTTATCGCTTTTGAAGAGGGTACATTTGTTCGATTCCTTGAAAACCTCAATTTATAAAGAATTAATTAAATTGACTTGTCAAAATATGCTTTCAGGTCAGTCGTATGACTGTCCACTTTTCGAACACACAAATAATAAATTATTGAGATATGTATTTAAAATTAAAAAATAAATTAAAGAATTATGTGTAAATTGCACTAACTTTGTCTTGTAACTGTTTAAGCTGTTGACGAACCTGTAGGTAAAAAATGACAATAATAAATTTATATAAAGAATGAACGATACTGGGAATGAATAAAATAATTTGTAATTGCATTTGCCAGTTCACTTTTCATTTCAACATAATTCTCTTGTGAAATTTTTTCATTTGTTGGTGGTGCCACATTCTGCCCCCCAGGGTGGTCGGTCGGTGATTCCATAAAGAAGTTTTAATCATTAAAATTGGACTCTTCTTCTGTAAGCACCATGTTGCTAAATTTGTACTATGAGTTTTTAAAAAGAAGACATATGTTAGATTTAATACATTTCAAGAGAAATTGGGTAATTAATTTACCAAGTTAAAATACAACTTGTAATATAGTACAATAACCTGACTGTCATAGCCTTCGAACATTGTACCCTGTAGGTAATCAAAACGTGCGAATTCAGTTAATGTCTTCCAATTGAATATACGCAGAGTGCGTGTACCAACGTGGTTTGTAACCAACCGATCAATCTAGGTGTAATACTCATAAAATCATATCTGCAGTGCCAGGTGAAATTCACCATATGTGAATGATGATGGATTATTATCCAATTTTTGGCTGCAGGTGGCTAGGAGAATTTGAAAGCATTCATCTCGCCATGGGTACTTTGCATACTTCCCAGTCACCACAAAGTCAAAATAATTCTTTTTAATAGGAATTTAATTAGGCTCCGGACCAAGCAAAAAAACAATAAATGAAATATATCAATGCCATCTTCATAATGTCTTCATCCTTTATGAAACTTTTCTCTTGGAAAGCTTTGTAAAACTTAACTTGTGAACTTTGTTCTTTCTAGGAAATTACAATTCAAGCAATCTATTTGGAATGGTTGGGTTTGACACAAAATCAATATTGACTCCATATTTCAATCCAGTTATAGCTGCAAATTCCCTTATTCCAAAATGAAGTTCAGTACTGTTCATGTTTATAATGTGTTAAAATTCAATATAAATCATAACTAGATATTAAGGTTTTATTTTCTTAATTATTAAGATTACTTAATATATATAGTGGTCAATGGTAGAATTCAAATTGGATTTGGCAACCTAAAGAAGTTGAAAGCAAGTTGAGTTTGCTTATTCTATGGTAGAAGTCAATTTGGATTTGATGACCTTAAAGCAAGTTAGACTTGCTTACTTGGAGCTTAAGTAAAACAACTCAACTACAACTCATGCTTAGGTAGAATGCGTAACCATAATGAGTTGTAAAGTTGCAAGTGGCAACTTGGAAATTCACCTCCTTAGGAACATTATAAATAGGAGAGGCTAGGAGTCATTCTATGTATCTATCATCATTCACCAAAGTAGAGCTTAAGAGAGCTAAAATGAGAGAGAAAGAGAGAAAAGGAGAGAGCATAAAAAAAAAAGTGAAACTAGAAAGATGATTCTAGCAATTTTGTGAGTTGAATTTTCTCTTATGTTATTAATATAAAGTGTGTTTAAAGAGTATTTTCTACTTTCTGAAGTCTTTCGAGATATCCAACATTTGGTATAAGAGCTGAAAGATAGAGAGGCCAACATATTGGTGGAAGGTGCATAATCTGGAATTGTGAAATTGTTGTTAGGGACAAAAACTTACTTGATTATTGTTGATATTACCAAGTCACTATGTCGGAGCTAGCAAGTTCGTCTACCTCAATTGAAAAGCTCAACTACAGTAATTATAGCAACTGGAGCACTCGTGCCCAGTATTATTTGTTGTGGCAAGATTTATAGAGTGTCATTGGAGGTTTTGAGACCACACCACCAACTGATCTAGAAGAACTTAGAAAATACAAAATCAGGAGTGGCAAGGCCATGTACACACTTTCAGTAACAATTGAGGATGATGTTTTGCAGTATATAAAAGAAGCTAAAACATCAAGGAGGCGTGGGATACATTAGCTTCTTTGTTTACAAAAACAAATGAAGGAAAGTTGCAGCAACTCGAGAATGAGTTGAGGATGCTCTTATAGCCTGATATGATGGTCAGTCAATATAATACAAAAATAAAAGCAATATGTTCTGAAATCTCCAAGACGGATACAGAAAAAATGCAACCTCTGCGACACGGATTAGGAGAATTATCGTCCATGATCTACGACCAGAATACACTGCTACCGTGACTACTACATGTGGATGGGCTAAAGAACCAACTTTATGAGAGTTGGAAGATTTGCTAGCTAATCAGGAAGTGCTAGCTAAACAAATAATTAGAGATACAATCAAAGATAAAGAAAAAGCTCTCTCCTCTAATAAGAAAATTTTAGGGAAAGAAATGATAAAAAGTCTAGAGGATGGCAAAAACATCACAAAAAGAAAAGCTTCCAACCTAGGGAGCAAAACGAGAGTATTATAACAACAATAAAGGAGACAAGAGGAATCAATGAGAAAATAATGAATGCTTTAACTGTGGACAGAAAGGTCACTTTGCTTGGGATTGCTAAAGCAAAATAGTTGAAAGCAATAATGCTGAATCAAATTCAATAGAAGCAGAATGGAATTTCGAAGCTTCTTTTGCAATTGAAAAAAATATGATCTTCATCAGCATGATGAAGAAATGGCTTTAACTACTATCTTCAACATTGTTGATCATAAAAAGGATTGGATCATCGATTCAAGATGTTCTAATCATATGACAGGCGATAAAGATAAGTTATCAAACTTGACCAAGTTTGAAGGAAATAGAGTTGTGATGACTACAGATAATTCAAAATTGTCAATTGTTCATATAGGCAATACAATTGTGGTACCTCGATTCATCTCACATGAAGTACAACTACTAGGGACTTTATATCCCTAGCATGGAGAAGAATCTTTTATCATTTGCACAACTCACAAATGCAGGAAATTTTATGGTGTTCAGTCCAAATAATGTCAAAGTATATAAACATATCAGACCCATATGAAAGCCAATTATGGAAGGAAGAAGGCTTGAATCAGTTTACGTGATGAATGCTTAAATAGCATATGTAGACAAGACAAGAAAGAATGAAACAACAGATTTATGGCATAGTAGATTGGGACATGTTAGCTATCACAAATTGAAAGTAACGATAAAGAAGTCAATACTTAAAGGACTTCCCCAACTTGATGTACGAGAAGATAAAATATGTGCTAGTTATCAGTATGGTAAACCACATCAACTTCCATTTGAAGAATCCAGATTCAAAGCTAAAAGTCCACTTGAACTAGTTCATTCAAATTTCTTTGGCCCAGTCAAGCAAGCATCGGTTAGTGATTATCACTACATGATAACTTTTATCGATGACTTTTCAAGATATGGTTGGGTAGATTTTATGAAAAAAAAAGTCAAAAGCTCTTAAAAAATTCAAATCATTTAAGATGATATTCGAGAATGAACTAGATTCAAAAGTAAGATTCTTATGGATGGACAACGGGGGAGAATACATGTCTACAAAATTTCAAAAAATTTTGCGGCAAAACAAAATTAAAAGGCAATTGACTTGTCCGGGAACTCCTCAACGGAATGACATTGCTGACAGAATGAATCATTACCTAACAGAATGCTACATGAAAAGAATGTTCCAGCTCAATTTTGGACTGAATGTATGAAAACAATGGCTCATATAATACATCAGTTGCCTTGAGAAAATCTGGGATTCACATCTCCATTTGAGAAATTATGGAGGTTCAAACCAGTTACTTGTCACTTTCACGTATTTGGGTGTGTATATTTTGTGTTCATACCTGATTATTTACGTGAAAAGTTTGATAAAAAGGCAATTCATTCCATCTTTGTGGGTTATAGTTGTCAACGAAAAGGATGAAGATGTTGTGATCCAATAGTAGAGAAATGTTATGTTTCTCAAAATGTGGTGTTTGATAAAGTATCATCTTGGTGGTCTCCTCAATCAATTTTGTTGCCAGACTCGAAAGAGATTAACGAAAAATTACAACAAAAAGTTGAAGATTTGACTAAAATAATGAAAGTTCAGTCAAATGAAGATGTTAAAAATGACAATTCTGAAACTTCCTTAGCTATCAAAGATAATGATGTGGTTGACTCAAAATCACGAATGAGTCCATGGAAAACTGGAATATATGAAGCAATCTTTGAAGAAGAGATAAGTCAACTAGAAGATGAAGATAAAAAAAAATATTCAACCATCTTTAAGAAGATCAACTAGACAGAGAAAGCCAAATCCAAGGTATGCTAATGCTACTCTAGTTGAAAATTCAAAAGATATGCAAGAACCAAGTACATTTTAGGAAGCATTTAAAAAGAGAGAATGAAGGTTGGCTATGCAAGAGGAAATTCAAGCATTGAATCAAAATGAGACTTGAAAACTAGTGACAAAACCCAAGGATGTAAAACCTATATCATGTGAATGGGTTTATAAAGTGAAGACTAAACCAGATGGTTTGACTGAGAAATATAAGGCCAGATTAGTTACTCGAGGATTCTCACAATAGTATGGACTAGATTATGATGAAGCATTTAGTCCAGTAGCAAAGATTGCAGTAGTACATGTTTTCCTGGTTCTTGCAGCATTCAAATCATGGAGTTTATCTTTGATGGATGTAAAGAATCCCTTTCTGAATAGAGAACTCGATCGAGAAGTCTGTATAGAGAAAACATTGGATTTTATGGATAAAACTCATTGAGAAGTCATTTATAAGTTGAAAAAGGCTTTTTACGGGTTAAAGCAAACATTCCAGAGCTTGATATGGAAAGATTATTAAGTTTCTTATCTTCAATGGATATTCAGCCTCAATAGCAAATTCAAATTTATTTATCAAAATTCAAAGAGGAAAGAAAATAATAATTTTGATGTATGTGGATGATCTAATCATTACTGAAGATGACGAAGAAGAAATTAATCAAATCAAAGAAAATCTCTCAGTTCATTTTCAAATGAAAGAACTTGGACAGTTGAGTCATTTATTGGGACTGGAGATAGATCGCATGAAGGAAGGAATATTTCTGTGTCAATAGAAGTATGCTAAAGATTTGTTGCAAAAATATGATATACTTGATTGCAAAACCATATTTTTACCAGTTGATATGAATTCAAAAATGAGTGCAGTAGAAAGATAGGATTTAGAAGATCCAACAATGTTTTGACAAATAGTTGATAGCTTGATCTACTTAACTTTGACAAGGCCAGATATTGCTTATGTAGTTGTAATTGTAAGTAAATTTATGCAACATCCAAAGCACACTTATTTGGAAGTTGTTCGAAGAATACTTAGGTATGTTAAAGGAATAGTTGATTTACACTTACTATATAAGCATAATATAGAAAGCAGTTTGAGAGGATATTATGACGCTAATTATGTTGGAGATGTTGATACTTGAAGGTCCACAATTGGGTATGCCTTCGATCTTGGATCTGAAGTTATAACGTGGTGCAGTAGAAGACAACAAATAATGTCATTTTCAACAACTAAAGTGGAATATCGTGTAACTAAAATGGCAGCACAAGAAAACACATGGCTAATCCAGTTGCTAAAGAATTTACAACAACCAGTAAAATATGTAGTTTCATTATGTTGTCATAATCAATCAACAATTTGCTGGGTGGACAAACTCACATCTCATTCAAGAATAAAGCATGTCAAGGTTCAATATCACTTCATTCGCGAAAAAGTATTGAAAGGAGAAATCCAGATGATAAAGGTTAAATCAGAAGATCAAGTAGCTAATATCTTCACCAAAGGACTCAGCAAGAAAAAGTTAGAAAGATTCTGAAAGCATATTGGAATAATATCATGAGAAATAGCAAGAAGATGATTTATGTTGAGAGGGAGTGTTAAAATTCAACATAAATCATAAGTATATATTAAGATTTTATTTTCTTAATTATTTAAGATTACTTAATGTCTAAGGTGTTCAATGGTAGAATTCAAATTGGATTTGTTGGCAACCTAAAGAAGTTGAAAGCAAGTTGGATTTGCTTATTCAATGGTAGAAGTCAATTTAGATTTGATGATCTTAAAGCAACTTAGACTTGCTTACTTGGAGCTTAAGGAAAATAACTCAACTACAACTCATGCTTAGCTAGAATACTTATCCATAATGAGTTGTAAAGTTGCAAGTGGCAACTTAAATTCACCTCCTTAAGAACATTATAAATAGGAGAGTCTAAGAGTCATTCTATGTATCCATCATCCTTCACCAAAGGAGAGCTTAAGAAAGCTAAAGTAAGAGAGAAAGAGAGAGAAAAAGGGAGAGAAAAAAAAGTGAAGCTAGAAAGATGATTCTAGCAATTTTGTGAGTTGTAATTTTCTATTATGTTATTAATATAAAGTGTGTTTAAAAAGTGTCTTCTACTTCCTAACGTCTTGCGAGATATCCAACATAATGAACATATCATCTCTATCGTTTTTGATTTTCATTAGTAGAATGTTGCCTATAAGTTGTGGTTGTACCTTAATGAATGTGAAGTGATTAAAATACTCAAATGGAGTAGCTAAGAACTTTTGAAACTGTTGGTCGCTGAGGTGTTCCTTGAGCATGTCAAAGACACACATATTGGTGTATGAAGCCTAGCGTGAGTATGTTTTTTTGCCTTCTATATATACACACATACATATATACTATATAAATGCTTAACAGTGCATAAGAACCTAATCGATTTCACTCATAAAAATCTTAGGAAATATACATAAAAAGGACACATATGAGTTTAATACCAGAAATAAAAAAATTTCATATTCAATTAATGTGAAAGATACACTAGAAATGAAAAGGCAGATGTCATATACATACATATTTAATATCAAATTTATATACATAAGAGGGTGTAGGGTGTGACTCAGGTCATGGTGCAATGAAATAGAATTCATAGTCAAAGATTACCAAACACATACTAATTTCATATAAAATGGAATAAAAATCTAAATCAATCCTATTTATAAGTCAAAACCCCCACTTTGTGTTTATAAGTTATGTATATGAATTGTCTTGAAAATGTATAGTGGTGACATAGTTATTACATTCACATTGAAAATAGTATATATTGAAACATGTATATACTAATTTTATAATGATTATATATGACCATGAAATGTGAATAAGTTCTAGATGGTGAGTTTATTGATATGTAGGCGACATATCTCATATCTACAAAAGATAGACATACTAATTTTATAACAACTATATGCAATGATGAAATGATTATCCATTTTGCATAGTGGGTTTATTGACTTGTAGACAACAAAACTCTTATTTATAAAAGCATATATATACTAATTTTATAACAAATATACACAATTATAAAATTTATATACATTCAGTATAGGGATTAATGGATGTGTAAACAACAAAGAGATTTTCATTTGTCGCATTTTTTGGTAGTAACACATGCAAAAACACATATGAATTTTATGCCAAAAATATTTATTAGACAAATAGTGAATACCTTAACAGTAGGCCACACTTTTTTGATTTTGAAGACCACCCCTTGATATATTCTTTGATTTTTTGGGTTGGGATTCTTGAAAAAAGTCAGAGTCTCATTCTTCCTCCAGCTCGTATTGACTATCAGAAGATGACACCATCTTACTCTTTTATTTTTGGGTATTTCGATTTGTTGAAGCAATTTCATCTTGCCCCTTATCTAACACATCAATTTTTTTGATTATCCTATTTTCCTTGGTCAATGAAGTTTGGATTTTCCTCAATGTTGCTTCAGTATTCTTCATTGTTCTTTGCCTTTTCTAGTCAAGAGACTTAACGTTTTTATCAAATTTTGTATTAGTATTTGAAAGCTTGATGGTTTAATCTCCAATTGCATGTGTTCTTGTTATTCTACTAACCTAAGGCTCTTTTTATGAGTAACATTAACATTACCTTTATTATTCATCATGTGAGAAGTAAATTAAAGAGATTAGATTAACTAGGACGAACAAGAGCATAGTATTATTTTAGACTTCCATTCGTGATGGTTCATACAAAGAAGAATGGGGAGACGAATAGAGTTACTGTGTAACTGAAAGACTTGCATGGAAAGAAATGATAATTATGTTAAAAGAGAAAATTATGGCTAAATAGAACAATTTAAGGTAATTTGTCAAATTTAATCAATAGAAATTCCCTTATTGTAGTATGAGAATGTTATATTAGAAAAAATATAAAATCAAATATTATAGATATTTGCTGAATATACATTTTAAATAAAAATAAAATTAAATATTTTAAAATATAACTAATTTGTCATAAGCTGAAATTAAAATGTTGTTAGTAGTAGTTACAAATGATCCATTTAAAGAGTGTAATATATATTCTTAAAGGATTTATATAGGTAAACATTACATATTAATAGATCTATACCTATCAACTTCTACACACTTCACTTTCTCCAAATCGTTTATTTCCTATTTGGACATTTCGATGCCCTTTGCCTTCTAAAACTCTTTGTTCTTCATCCACCTTCTCTGGGTAATTTGTCTTCGTCTTCTGAAGTATATCTCCCATTTTCATAGAAGCTACATCACCTTTCACTTCTATAACACCTCTCAAAGTCCTTCAGAATACTCTTATAATACATGTTTTGCGTAATGTATCATCCATTCATTTAAGGTTGTATTCTTATTTAGGAGGCATATTGATCTCCTTCAATTTTTAAGTCAACTGTATCAAAAAATATTTTTGCATTTTCTAGAGGAGTAAACAACCTCTTCGCGTTGCAGAGAGGATCCATTTTAGTACAAAAGTGACCTAAACTCATTTCAAGGTAAAAATAAGGAAAAATTAAACTTCGTGCAAAAATGAACTGCGGTGGAACAAGTATACGTCGCGGTCCCATTTCTCCATCGAACAAAATTATTCAGATTCAAGTAAGGGCAATTGAGACATATCCCTTAACCCTTATATGTGGGAATACTTGAAAATTTCACAATTTCCGAACACAAAATTACACTCAAAACTCCTAAAAATCCTCAATAACTTATCCAAAATTCTTCTACCTAACTCTTTAATTAAAGTTTTCGGAGTTTTAACACTCTTCGAATAAGGACAAAGGTTCAAGATTTTTCCAATCATTTTTCATCTATTAAGGACCAAGCTTCAAGATTCTTCCAAGCTTTTTTCATTTTCTTCAAGACTTTAACGTATGTGAATTTCTTCATGCATAGATCGTTTCATCCATAGAGTAAAACATCCTATTCAATTAAATTTCTTGATTTCAAGACTCATTTGTTCATGAGTATGTATTATTCTTTATGTACATGTTTGATTTGAAAATTATCAATTTTTAAAATCAAATGCATGAATTCCTTATCAACGGTTGACACTATCAATTTCTTTATGATATTTAAGCTATGCACCTTATAGAACAATGAAATGCTATGAAGATTTATGGATTTTGAGATGATTTTCATAATTCTCTAAGTAGAGGTTTTACTATGATATTGGTGAGTTGTTTTGAACGATTTCAATTGAACATGTTTTACCTTTCTCATGCATATTACTAATGAATTTCTTTATTTTATGTCCTTATGCATAACCCATCATATTTTGACTAAGATTAAATGATGAAGCATCTTATGCTGATGAAAGTTTTGATTATAAGTTTTGAAAGTCATGAATACTATGAATAATCAAGGGCCATCAGGTATGTTATGATTTTATAGAAATTTTATGAAAAATTTTTGCAAGATTATGGGGCCCTTTTGCAATGCTATGATGCTATAGTTTTAATGAGCTACTTCTATTATGATATTAAGGTTTACAAATCTATGCATGATAGTATTATGACTATGATTTAAGTATGTTGTGGGATGTTGACTTAGTAATGAGAGGACCTTGATAGATTTTCATTGTCCCTTAAATACATTTCCACCACAGGTTTGTGATTTGCTTATATTGCATGATTCACCAAAACTGGCGTGTTTATTGCAAGGTACATGCAAAATATTAACCAAAAAAAGTGAAATTCCCATAAGGCCCTTTGTCAGATATTAATCAAAATGGGTTAACTACAGTAAGGCTTTTGTAAAACGGTCTTCAAAATAGGTAAAGTTTCCATAAGACATTTGTAAAGTACTCTTTGAAATGGGGAAGTTCTCATAAGGTGAGGGTAGTCTACCTTGGCAAAGTAGACTACTCTTTTTTCGGCAAATAGGGATTCCACATAGTAGGTCACATGGTCTTAAGTGTCGGTTATGGTCTTTTCTCATATATATATGATATATTATGAGATTTTGTTTACCTTCCTTGCATGTTTTAACTAAGACATTGTCCATTCATGTCACATTGAGCTTATTGGCTTATATATGTTTATGTATCTTGACTATTATGGCTTTATAATCTCTTGTTGCATTGCACCTCGCATATTTGGTACATTCCAAGTACTAATGCATATTTAAATTTTTGCCTTCATGAACGAATTATGTAGGGATCAGAGTTGTATCCATCCACCTCCTTGTGGCTAGTTTGATATGTTAAGACTTTTGCTTGTAGTGAGTTCTCTACTTCAAGGGCAACAAAAAATTTCTTTCCATCTATGTTAAGACATTGTTATTTTAATTGCATACTTTTGAGGGTGAGTTTAAAATATATCTTGGAGTCCATTCCACTCATGATTAGAAGTATTATTGGATAATATGTATGTATGACTCATTTGACACTTGTGTATCTATAGAGACTTTCCTTTAGTACCTATCCTATGTGTTGATGTTGCTTGTGATGATAATTGTAATGTGGTGAGTATCCAAAGTCCCTATGCCACATATACTGCATCCCATGTTCCTTTCCCTTGAGAATTACTTATTGGGCTTATCATGATGGTTGATGTGCTACCAAAATACAATACTTTTGATGCTTAAAACTTGAAATTTCATATGTTCGCATAGAAATGTTAGTAGATTTGATATGTTTTTATTGCTGTTTTACAGGATTATAGGGTTGACATGATTTTTGGGCTAAGTGTTACGGCCTTAGAGGCGTAACCATGGGTGCCCCTATATGGGCACCAAAAAGCGTACGAACGGCTGGCATCAAACT
>JAOTQJ010197227.1:10471-20540 GCA_025642045.1 Solanum sejunctum | reverse complement strand
GTGGATACTTGTGGGTTACGGGTGTATTGTATGATTTTGGATACTGGATCAGGCAGCGGGACCGCATTATGTATTTACGAGTGTCATGTTTATTAGGCGGCAGGACCGCAGCGGTGACCTTGTCGGCCCGCTTCTATTTATATATATATATATATATATATATATATGTTGTGTACACATTTCTGTATGTTCTGGGAGTTGCTGCAGGTGCGGTTAGTCAATAAAACAGAGGAAACTCTGCTGGAATTTTGGTAGAATTTCAGACTAAGTTATAAAGGAATGTCGTTTAGTATGTGTTTGCGTGCCCCTATCGGGCACCGGTCACGACCTCAGGGTGGGGTCTGACATAACGTATTATGAAACTGTATAAAACAATACAAAGAATAAAATAGGGAAGAAGAGAGAGAATTTCTTATTACTCTTGAATAATATTGAGATGTCAATTACAATGAAGGAAACCCATATATTTATAGGGAAAAACTGACTTGGTTTCCAAGTAAGAAACTAAATTGGTATTCAAGTAAGATTCTTAACTCCTAAAGGAATCTACATAAACAAACATTCACCATAAATAG
This sequence comes from Solanum sejunctum, assembly GCA_025642045.1. Taxonomy (NCBI): domain Eukaryota; kingdom Viridiplantae; phylum Streptophyta; class Magnoliopsida; order Solanales; family Solanaceae; genus Solanum; species Solanum sejunctum. The sequence goes on along the minus strand of JAOTQJ010197227.1, from coordinate 19,965 downwards.
AATATGTTTATAACAGAAATATATATTATTTTAAGAATTACATATAAAAAAGCATAGATGAGGAGGAATATGATTGGATAAATGACCTATCATTTTAAGCTTCTTAAGATAGCGTCTCCCCAACAGAAATTTTCTGTATCTCTGAACCCTTTTTTTCTGCTCTACATCTTTCTTTTGAGTTGATTCCCATAATATTCACCTACGTTTTGAAAATTATCTTTAAATATCACTTATTTTATTTAAAATAACAAATATTATTTAATTATCATTTAAGAAAAAATACTGAATATTTCAAAAAATTTCTCCTTTTCTAATTGGCATGTCTTGTCATTTAAACTCTCCCCTCCCACTCCCTCCTCCTCTCTCTTTTTCTTATTTAAAAAAATAATTGACATATATAATTCATTTAACTGAAATTATAATCTTCTTCTTTATTTTTAAAAAATTATTGTAAAATATTAGCAATATAAGGATAATACAAAGCAAGAAATGAAGAAAAAATAATATTGAGAGAATAGTATATAGAGAGTATTGTTTACTATCCTTTTTGTGTGTCTCTCTTTACAAAGCGTAAATCATACTCCTTTATAAAATGAAGAAATCATCCGTTTACAACCTTTTACCAATACATTAAGAAAATAATAACTTAATATATTAAAGAGATATATGCATAAGTGAATGAGACATCCATCAAGTTAAATGTATTTGTGAATGAAATATCCACCAAGTAAAATATGTTTATAACATTTTCCCTTGGATATTCATAGATAATGTATCTCGTTAAAATCTTACTAGGAAAAATTCAGTGGGAAAAAACCTAGTGAAGAAAAAAGAGTATACATATCTTGTAATACGCTTTAAGTGATGCCTCATTAAAAACCTCACAAGGAAAACCTAATGGGACAAAATCCTGGTTAAGGAAAAAAAGAGTACAATGCATATTATACTCCCCTTGACAAAAACTTCGTCTGATATCTTGGAGACGCCACATGTCAATTTTATATCTTAGCTTCTCAAATATTGATGTCGGTAATGCCTTAGTGAATAAATTTGCAAGATTATCACCTGAACGAATCTGTTGAACATCTATCTCACCATTTTGTTGAAGATCATGTATAAAGAAGAACTTAGGTGAAATATGATTTGTTCGGTCTCCTTTGATATATCCTCCCTTCAGTTGAGCTATGCAAGCATTATCTTCATATAATATTGTTGGAGCCTTTATTTTCATATAAAAACCACATGATTATAAAATATACTAAGTCATTGATCTCAAGTATACACGCTCTCGGCTGGCTTCGTGAATGACTATTATCTCTGCATGATTTAAATAAGTAAGAACTATTATTTTTTCAATAGAATGTCATGATATAGTTGTACCTCCATATGTAAGCAAATAGCCTGTCTGAAATGGGGCTTTATGTAGGTCAGATAATAAATACCCTGTATTTGTATATCGATGTGTTCTGATTGGAATGCATTATAATACAACAGTTCTATATCAGTTGTTCCTTGAAGATATGTGAAACTTTCCAATATCTTCTTGTTAGGCATGAGCTCAATCTCGCCAATAGACTTACTATAAAAAAAATATCTAGTTATATGTTATTTGTAAGTTACATTAGTACCCTAATAGCACTAAGATATGGAGTTTCATGACCCAAGAATCTCCTCATCCTTTTCTTGAGGTCGAAATGGATCTTTATTAATATCGAGTGATCTCATAATCATTAGAGTATTCAATGGGTATGATTTGTCCATAAAAAGTTGCTTCAAAATATTTTGAGTGTATGTTGATTGATGTATAAATATCACATTAGTCAAATGTTAAATTTGTAGGTCAAGACAAAGCTCTATCTTACCATGATCTTTCATTTCAAATTTTATCTTCAAACACTCAACAGCTTTTGAAACCCTAACCTTCGTATATAAATACAAGGACAAATAAGATTATTTTTGTGTCTTCCCTTCAGTAAATATTCGCTAAGATAGTTATACCGCATTCGTCCTAATTGTTTCAATCCATATAAGAATTTTTGAAGTTTTATTGAACAAGTTTCTTTTGAAGTTTTGTATACTTAGGAAAATTTGAATACTTAAGAAATTTTCATAAAAATATCATGGTCCAATGAGCTATATAAATAAGTTGTGATCACATACATTGCATTTCAAGCTTTTCATGAATTGATAAATTTATTAGATACCTAAAGGTAATTGCATCCACCACAAGAGAGCATATCTCCTCATAATCAATGTTAGGACTTTGCAAAAATTCTTTCTCCATAATTCATGCTTTATATCTTATGACTTTACCATTCTCATTGTGTTTTTGTGCAAATACCCATTAATAATCAACTAGCTTGACACCTTCAGGTGTTCGAACTATTGATCAAAAGATTTCACGTTTTTCAAGTGAAGTCAATTTTGTTTGAATTGCTTTCTTCCATTTTGGCGAATAACTTCTCTGCCTACATTCATTGACAGATCTTGGTTTCACATCCTTATCTTGTTGCATTATTTCAATAAGCGACATTATAGGCAAAAATATTATCATTCATAATATTATTTCAGTCCTATGTTTTCTCGTTGTGACATAATTTATTGAGATTTTGTCATTCTCATTATTTTTAGGTACTTAGACCTCCTCGATGGTATCATCATTTCTTATGTCTTGGGGCTTTTCTTGAGAAATTACCTCCACATGATCATTTTGATTATTTCTTCCTTTTATTTTTCAAGGATGTTTATCCTTAGAACCAATTGATCTTCCATGTTTTAATTGTGGCCTAGTCTCATTTGCCTTAATAAGTTGCCCCACCGGACATTCACATGAACTTGAGGATTAGCAGTTGAAATATGTGATTTGGTAATCCATGAAAGATTAGTAAATGCATTCGATAGTTGATTTGCAATACTTTGCAAATAAATCAACTTTTGAATTTCTTCCTCATATTGATTTGTTTGAGGATCAAAATGAGATAATGACAATAAATTTCAATCTATCTCATTTTTCAGTTGCTTATGTTCTCCCCCTGATGTTAGGTATACTAATTTGTCAAAATAAAAATCAACAAATCTTGTCGTAAATAAGTCTCCAATTCTAGGTTCTAAATATTTTATAATAGAACAGGATTCATACCCAACATATATTCCCAACCTTCTTTGGGAATCCATCTTTGTGTGTTGTGGTGGAGCAATTGAAATATATACAACATAAATAAATACTATAAGATGGAAAATGTTGGCTCTTGACCTAAATTCAACTGCAATGGGGAAATATCATGATAATGTTAGTGCTAACCTGTTTTGAGTTATGACTATTTTCAAGAAAATACAAAAGAGGAAAATAACCTTGATGGAAAGCAAAAAGAAAAACTACAACTGACAAATCAATCTTAAAACTAATGAGTCAATCAAGGAGATATAAAAGAAGAACCAGATATTGGAACAGATCAATCAAAGATCTTTTCCAATCAATACCAACATGTCATTCCAAACAATCAAGAAGACTATCAATAAAAAAAAAGAGGATCTACACAATCAAGAGAAATCAATCAAGATCAATCTGCCACTACAAATATTCAAGAAGATTATAAATAAAAAAGAATCTACACAATCAAGAGGAATCAAGAAGATTACACGAAGGATCTACGCAGAATCTGGGAGATTGCATGAAGATTGTCAATCCTTTGCCTTACCTTTATTCTTAGAAAGAGGATCCATCACTGCCTCAATCCAAGGATCAAATCCCTTGGGATGCCATATCTTCAATATAAAGGAGTCATCCAGATATCTCATAACTAATACAAGCCTACTGCATTTCAAGCCATTCTTCAAAAGATCTTCATCTTTAGAAAATTATTATAATCTTTAAACTAGTTACTGTGAAGAAAACTAGAGAGAAAAAGAAGAAGAAATTGAAGAGAGAACTGTATCAAAGATAGTCGACTATCTCGTATACTAGTTGTCTATTTAAATACAAGCTTAAGTCAAGAAAAAGAAAGAAAATTTAATTCATCCCCCATCGCCCCTCTTGCACTTTTAATTGGTATCAGAGCCTAATCTCATAAATTTTTCTGTCTAACCACAGGTGAAAAAAAGATCATGACAAATCAAAATCAAATCATTGGAACACTATTTCAAGAAGGAACCTCTCAAACCAGACCTCCCTATTTTAATAGAAAGTATTTCTCACACTAGAATATCAGGATGGAAACCTTCATCAAGTCCTATGATGTTAAACTTTGGAGAGTCATCAAACTTGGTGATATTCCCATCCCTGCTACTAAACCTGCCAATGAAAATTCATCAATCTCTGAAGGAATTCAGACTTTTATCATTCCTAGTCTGGAAAATTATACTGATGAATAGATGGAGATCATTCAGATAAATTCAAAGGCTAAGAATGTTCTGTACAATGCAATTAGTGGTGAAGAATATGAGAATTTCTAGCTGTAAAAATATTAAAGAAATGTGGGACAATTTGAAAGTCACCTATGAAGGAACTGATAAAGTAAAAGAAACTATTGTCAGTCTCATTGTCTATGAATATAAACTCTTCCAAATGAAAGAAGGAGAATCTGTTGAAAGCAGGTTTGCATGACGAGCAAGATCGTTAGAGAACTCAAAGCTATAGGAAAAGAATATGTTCCTATAGAGCACATAAGAAGACTTCTAAGAAGTTTACCTTCTTAATTACATGCCAAAGTATTCGCACTTGCTAGCATGGATCTAAAGAACTTAATATATGATGAGGTTCGAGGAGATCTTCTTTCCTTTGAGAAGACTCATCTAAATAAAAAGGGCAAAGAAGATGAGAAAAAGAAATCTATTGCTTTCAAAGCAACTGACAAAAATCAAGACAATGATAATGAATTCAATGAGGATGAAATCACACTGATCACAAGATGTATTATGCAAACATTCCAGCACAATAGAAATCAAAGAAGAGGTAAGACAAACAATTCTAGAAATAAATAGATTAATAACTATAATTGAAATAATGGCAGGTGTTATGATTGAGGCAAATTTGGACACATTGCAAGTGAGTGTTCAGAAGCTAACAAAAGATATCCTCAAACATATGGAAGAAACAAGGCTCTTAGCAACTAGAGTGATGAGGACATATCTAAATATGATAAGATGACTCTGGAAGTGTGTGTTTCATGGCCATTGGAGAATCCATCTAGGTAAAAAACTAATTTTTATAAAAATTGCACTGATTTAAGAGCTTTACTGGATCAGGCCATCACAAACTTAAAAAGATCTTTTGAAAATCTTTGTTATAATTCAAGATGAGAAAAGATTTTTAGAAATTCAACTCAAAGTCTGCTCTGTTGAAAGAGACATCTTTGATGAAGAAATTTATGAATTAAATAATCTCTTAAGAAATGCTCAAAAGTTTTTCAATTCAAATAAGGGAATCAAGTCAACTTCTCAAAGTGAATACTATAGGATGCTTAAATCGGATGAAATTGGTAAAAGCTCATGTTATTATTGTGGTAAATCTGATCACTCCTATTCCAGATGCAAATTTTGTCTCTCTAAGCCTACCAAGATGGTTTAGAGATTCAAAAATAACCCTAACAACACATTGGGTACCAAAAAACAAGTAATCTTGTTTTGCAGGAACTCCGCGTGAAATCAACAGGTAAATGCACATGACAGGTAACAAATATCTGTTCAAATCCATTGTTGAATTCAATGGTTGAAAAATTCTAGTTAGTGATAATTCAACAGGAACAGTTATTGGTATTGGAACTATCTCTTTGAATAAAACTTATGAAATTACTAATATGAATCTTGTAAAGGATAAAGGTATAATCTGTTAAGCATCAGTCAACTGTGCGATACCGACCTGGAAGTAAAATTTAAGAAAACTGGGTACATTATTGAGGATGTATTAGGAAAGGCAATTATTCTAGAAAGCAGGAACAAAAACGTTTACATTTTGGACTCAGTCAAAGGATCTACAAATCATATTTGTTTGGCGTCCATCTCTGAAGATCCTTGGATGTGGCATAAAAAACTAGGTCATGTGAGTATGAGATTAATTGAAAAGCATACAAGACAGAAACTGGTTATTGGACTTCCAAAGTTGGACTACACAAAGAATCATATTTGTGATGCCTGTCAAATGGGTAAGCAAACAAGAAAACTTTTCAATATAAAGACACTACCTCTACTACAAAACCTCTTCAACTTCTTCACGTATATCTTTTTGGTCCAACTAGAACTGCAAGCATTTGTGGTAAAAAGTATGTCTTTGTTATTATTGATGACTATTTCCATTTTACTTGGGTTATGTTTTTAGCTAACAAAGATGATACTTTCAAAAACTTTGAGTTCTTTTGTAAGAAAGTATAGAGAGAAAAAAGCTACTACATCACTTCCATCAGAAGTGATCATGGAGGAGAATTTGAAAGCAGAGATTTGAAAACTTCTGTAATAAAGAAGGATATTCACATAATTCTTCTTCCCCGTGCTCCCCTTAACAAAGCGGAGTAGTTGAAAGGAAGAACAGAACTCTTCAAGATATGGCCAGAACCATAATTTATGAACACTCTCTTTCTTACCATTTCTAAGCAGAAGCGGTAAGTACTGTTTGTCATATTCTTAACAGGTGTTTAAGTAGGCCAATTATCAAGAAGATCCCATATGAATTTTGAAATGAAAAGAAGCCCAACATCAACTACTTTCATCATTTTGGCTGCAAATGTTTTGTTTTTAATAACGATAAGCATAATCTAGGTAAATTCGACCCTCGGAGCGATGAAGGTATCTTTTTAGGCTATTCTACCACTAGTAGAGCATATTAAGTTTTTTGGGCTATTCTACCACTAGTAGAGCATATTAGTCTTCTGTTGAATATTTTTGGATATATTAATTGTTATTTTTGGTTATGCTCCAATAATTATGAGTTGCATTTAACGAAAATCAAATTATATTCCTTTTTTGTATGATTTTTGATACTTCATTTATTGTGATGCACGTAATTTGATAGCTGGCATTTAGGTTTTCCATTTTTCTTTTTGTGTGATAGACGTCCCTTTCTTTTCATGTCCCACCGGTTCAACTTTTTTCTTCTTCCTTCCTTCTTCTTCTTCATTTTCTTTCAAACTCTTTAAAATCCTTTCTTTACTACTTTCTGCACATTCTCCCCTCATTCCTAAATCTGCCATGTCTCCATGGGAGAGCTCATGGTTCAAAGGGAAGGGCATTGCCCATTTTTCTATTCCCATTGACTCTGAAAACTCCTCCACCCCTTCATCTCCTCCGTGTTCCAATTCTCCTCCTATATCTTCTCTTAAATTACTTGAGCCTGTTCATCTCTCCAGTGATCAAAAAAAGAAATCGTGGTTTGAATTTGAAAAATCCCTTGATTTGAAAATTGATTTTTGGTACTCTTCCAATGGAAACCTTTTTTAATCCCTAAGAATTAAGACCATCGTGCACGACCGCATTATTGATCTTGATCTTCAATTGACCCTTCACTGTCCCATTAAAGAATTTTTCAAATACCAAGGTTGGGCTATAGTAGTTTTCTCCTCTCCTAAAGTGGTTTATGAACCACTGGTCAGATTATCCTATGCAAACCTTCGTTTTTCTAAGCCCCATGAAGTAGAAACCTTGTGTGTAGGTAAAAAAATCTTCTTGGACTATGATAATCTTGATGAAATTCTTAGAATCAATTGCTCTAATTTCTCTAGCTCCACTAAAAATGCTTGGCCTCTGATTTTGATATGTCCTTTGAAAAAGCCAAAAGCACACTTTCTTCCAACCCCTTTGGACCCTGTCCTTCAACATTTGGTCTCAAATGTCTCGTTTGAAGCCCATATTATTGCACATATTATTGTAACCACTCTTCTCCCAAGAGCAGGTTCTTTTTCCTCTCTATCTGTTCATGATACTTTCTACACTTACTACCTTCTATCAAAAAAAAGGTTCAAATTTTCTTCCTTTATTCTTAATTACATGATCGATTCTACCATTGATCCCCTAGTCTCCCTTATGGAATGATTATATGTCATATCGTGGAAGCAGACACTATCAACCTTAGGGAATAAAATTAAAAAGAAAAATAACTGATACCAATATTTTCTCTCTACAAAGTAAAGCCCTCAAAACCCTAACTCTGCTGATAGATAGCCAATATGGCCGATGTCAGCCACCAATGGTGGCTGCAGGACCACAGGATTATGGAGATTCCCCTTATCAAGATGGGAAGAAAAGTTACATGGATATTGTGCATTCACCAAAGGCACAATAGGTATCGATCCCTGTGAAACAAATTATGTATCTGCATAGGGAGCTGAGAGTGATTTGGGAGGAAGAAGAGGTCTCTCAGATAATCATCAATGAACAGTTACAATTTGTAGTGATTGGAAAATTCTCCTATGGATCACCGATATACATGAGTTAAGGAGATTAATGCCTTTACAACACGAGCTTAAAGGAGATGTTAACATAGCGGTTTTGAATAATAGATATATTCTAATCAGGGCTTCATGCATGAAAGGCTATGTATATCTGTTATCTAGGACAATATTTTACATGGCTCACAAGAGTTGGAACTACCTAATGCGTATGTTGAGGTAGGACCCTATGGTTGATCCCACAGCTGAGACTACTATTGCAGTGACTTGGATCTCTCTACCATCGTGACCGCCTAATTTTGTTGGAAGAGAAGCAATATTCTTGCTTGCAACAACAGTTGGAAAACCTTTGCAGGTAGTGCCACCACTAACAAAACCAGACCCAGTTGTGCGAGCGTGAAGGTAGAGGTGGACCTGTTAAAGAAATTGCCAAAGAGAATTAATGTGGGAATCAAGAAGAAGAGTAGAGAAGTTGTATCTAAATGGATAAAATTAGATATGACTATTTACCCAAATATTGCCACACTTGTAAATTGCGGAGCCACAATGAAGATGATTGCTATGTGCTTCACCCTGAGTTGTTTGATGGAGATAATAACAAGCAAGCAAATAATAAAATCAGTAAAGATAAGGAGGAGACAAAACCTAAAGAGGGGGGTCAGAATGCCAAGAAGGAGAAGGATATGCAGAAAGGTAAGGTGGGGTGTAAGCCTAAAAAAGGGAAGGGGTTGCAAAAGAAAGTTATCACTAGATGGGATCTCAAACACAAGGTGGACCAAGTGAACACGTACAATAAGTTTCAAATATTAGAGGGACAGAAAGAGGAAACTGTTGTACAGGAGATTAGCTCAGATCAGAGGGACAATCAAAATAAAGTTACTATCAAAATGTGGGTAGAGGAAAAATTTGGGAAGGATAGTAGGGGGCAGAAAGACAAACAGCAAAAGGAGGGAGAGGAGAAAAGTGAATGTAACAAGCCATAGGAAAGCAATCTATCAAAGACAACGCAAATGCATAATTAGGAAGAGGATCATAAGCCAATAGAACATAAAGAGGAGGCAGAAGCTAGCAATCAGAATACAGGTAGTAAGGAAGATCATCATTCTGCAGCTAGAAAAA
>JAOTQJ010197216.1:0-20540 GCA_025642045.1 Solanum sejunctum | reverse complement strand
CGCGCTATGTTTTTAAACATAGGGGTCAGGCTGCGTACATCCGTCCCCCCCCCCTACCCTGCAATGGGCGGGAGCCTTTGAGGCATTGGGGTAATGTTGTTGTTGTTGTTATAATGTCAACAATAAGGTAAAACCAACTAAGAGTGATCTAGCGGTGGAACCAGAAACCGTTAGAACTACAGTTATTGAAGCGACTGAGCTTGGGTACCAGCATTTTGACACAGCTACTTTATACAATTCTGAAGAACCAGTGGACGAAGCCATAACTGAAGCAATTAATTGCGGATTAGTTGAATAGCGTGAGCAATTGTTTATCACTTCGAAGCTATGGTGTAGTGATGCTCATCCTTAACATGTTCTTCCTGCCCTCAACAAAACACTGCAGACTTTCTTCAAATGGATTTCAAGTCAGTTTTGGGCAGCAATGGAAGAGTGCCAGACATTTGGGCTCACTAAGTCCATTGGAGTTAGCAACTTTTCTTGCAAGAAGCTTGCTGATGTTCTTGGCACTACAAAAATTCCCCCTTTTGACAATCAAAAGTAAATCCATGTTGGCAGCAGCAAAAGCTGAGAGAGTTCTGCAAGAGAAATGGAGTTCTTGTTGTTGGATATAGTACTTCAGGATCCATGGGTACCTTTTATGGAACCAATAGAGTTATGGAATCAGAAGTGCTCAAAAAAGCAAAGGCTAGAGGCAAGACCATCAAGCAGGTTTCTGTAAGATGGGGATATGAGCAAGGCATTGGTGTGGTGGTGAAGAGCTATAACAAAGAGAGAATGAAACATAAACTCGAGATTTTTGAATAGTCATTAAGTGATGATGAGTGCAGAAAGATCACTGAAATTCCACAAAGTAGAGCTTGTCTTGGTAAGGATTACACATCTTTTTATGGACCTTACAAGACAATCGAAGAACTCTGGGATAAAGAACTCTGATTACTCCATTTCTACAGCTAGCATATCATTTATACACAAAGACGCGGGAAATGACAAACAAAATAACAGAATTCTGGCATATCCTAACAAGCATTGCTCTAACATTCAGTTCACAATTCATATTTAGGGAAGATTCAGCAACTCACTTGCATATATATTTACAAAGCACAGATATCAGAACAAAAAAAAACAGCTAAGTATAGTGAACAACATATGATAACATATACCAACATATATTGAAGAATCTGACAGAACTAGCTAAGAATAGACTTGCTTTCAAAGAATCAATCGAGAACTTTGAAAAATTGGATACTAAAACAGCAAATAACACAGATTTCCAGAAACCCATTTGTTATTCTTTATGATTTTTCAAAACCCTTTAATGGAATTTCTGATTTTGAAAAATACAGTACATACACTAAAAATTAGAAATTGTGGGGACTCAGAAATCAAGAAATAGGTAGAGAAATAAAAATCGTACCACTAGAAATTCAATTTTTTCTGGTAAGACAAACCCTTGAGAACTTGAGTGTATTTCGTAGTTCTTTGAGAGTTTTGCAGCTCAACGAGGTCCAATAAGCCCACCGAAGGTTCACCTTTCACATGGCTTTGAGACGACGATGATGAGGTTCTGAGAGACGCTTTTTCTGGTGAACAGAGAAAGACGCTTACAAGCTCAGAATGGAAAGCTTAAAACATTTTTGAGAATAAAAATCCTTAAGCGCGGGTACACTTATTAGTGTGGAGGGAAATATGTTTACTCTTGGGAGTATAATATTTTACTTTCTCGGGCCTTGTTTTTATTTTGTCTAAATATAACTATTGCGATAGGTACTCTGTGGCAACGTTTAAAAATAAGTGTTGCAATATGAACTCTATAGCAACAGTTTCAACCATAATACCACAACTTATATTAATAATTGTCCTATTATGTTCAAATATATATTGCCACGATTACAAGCGTAGCAATAGATACCTATTGTCACGATTGTATAACCGTTGCAAAAAAAACGTGGCAATATATCCAATTTCTAGTAGTGTCTTGCTTTGCATTTACCTCATCAATCAAAGAACACTTTGAACCATCAACAACCACAATACCACCATTATCAACCTATTCTAACCTAACCCTCAATTTACCCAATCGATGAACCTCCCTAGCTACCTCTTTACCCCCACCATCAACATGAGCTAGGCTATCTATAGACACCCTACTCAAAGCATCTGCCACAGCATTAGCCTTATCGGAATGATAATGCACACTCATACCATAATCCTTAAGAAGTTCTAACCACCTTCTTTGCCTTAAGTTGAGATCCTTTTGAGTGAACACATATTGGAGACTCTTATGATCGATAAATACATCAACATGCACTCCATAAGAATAATAACGCCAAATTTTTAAAGCAAAAACCACGGCGGCCAATTAAAGATCAGGAGTAGGATAATTCTTTTCATGCACCTTGAGTTGCCTAGAAGCATAGGCTATCACCTTACCATTTTGCATCAACACACAACCCAAACCAATTCAAGAGGCATCACAATACACAAGAAAACCTTCCAACCCTTCCGGTAGAGACAAGATAGGAGTGGACACAAGCTTATCCTTCAAGGTTTGGAAACTCTTTAACCACTTATCGGCCCACACAAATTTAGCCTTTTTTTGAGTCAACTTAGTCATGGGTGAAGCAATAGAAGAGAACCTATTCGCAAACCTCCGATAGTAACCCGGTAAGCCCAAGAAACTTCTAATATCCGATGGGGTTAATGGTCTAGGACAATTTCTAATCACACCCATCTTTTTAGGATCCACCTTAATCCCATCCCCCGACACCACATAACCTTGAACAGTAACCTCTTTTAACAAAAATTCATACTTTTCATACTCACCATACAATTTCTCTTCCCTCAACCTTTGTAGCACTACCCTCAAATGATCTGCATGTTCCTCCTCACTATGGGAATAGATCAAAACATCATCAATGAAGACCACCACAAACAAATCAAAGTAGGGTTTAAAGACCCTATTCATAAGATCCATGAAGATAACCAGTACGTTGGTCAACCCAAAAGACATCACAACAAACTCATAATGCCCATACCTAGTCCGAAAGGCCATCTTGGTAATATCACACTCCCTCACCTTCACTTGATGATACCCGGACCAAAGATCAATCTTAGAAAAGTGACTAGCCCCTAGCAATTGGTCAAACAAATCATCAATCCTTGGAAGAGGATACTTATTCTTTATGGTGACTCTATTAAGTTGTAGTAGTCAATACACATTTTAAGAGACACATTCTTCTTTTTCACAAATAACACAGGTGCACCCCAAGGTGATTGGCTAGGCCTAATAAAACTCTTCTCTAACAAATCCCTCAATTACTCCTTCAGCTCGTTTAACATCGAGGGGGCCATACGGTAAAAGGGAATAGAAATGGGTTGAGTATCGAGATGGAGATTTATACCAAAATCTATTTTCCTTTCAAGAGGAACACCAGGAAGGTCATTTGGAAGGATATCAAGAAACTCATTCACCACCGCAACTGACTCTATCGGAAAGACTTTGGACTCCACCTTCCTAACCATCATAAGATGATAAACATGCTCCCTTTTTTTAAATAGGGAACAAAACTATGTCAAAGGTTCCCCACTCCTTTAGACGATCAGGGGTTGAGCCGCACACCTCCAAGCCTTATTATAATGCAAAAAGAAAATTTTTACAAGGAGGAGGGCATATACCATACCTCCAAATCTATAGTGGTTCATAAGCAATTTGTTGAAAAACAAATCACTTTTCACCAATACTACACAGACGCAATCCAAAAAGTTCCTATGAGAGGACTCCACTCGATACAAGTAATTCAAGGAATGCATGAAATTAGGGAGACTCTCCCTTTACAATCATAAAAGAGAAAAGAGAAGCCTAAAAGTCTAGAATAACTAGATTATGAAGGTACATTGATCCTTTTTAGCTTGAATCTTCTAAAGTTGATCATACCCATTTTCTCCATTAAATATGAACCTTTAATTGCTGAGGGTAGGTGCTGCTATACATATAAATGTTGAACTTCTTCCGATGTATGACTTCATTTTCCCAACAAATCTGATGTAATATTTGCTTCCTTATATACATGTTGTATCTGAAATCTGGTAAGCTGCAAGATGAGTTCATTTAATTCCTAGATAGACTGGAATACTTGACAAGGGACTTGTTTATTATGTTTGGTCCATGTGATAATCCAGTTCTAACACTACCTGCCTATAATCAAACTATAAACACCACCTAATTCCATAAATGGCTACTTAAAGTTTAGCATAGTTGTTAGAACCAAACCCCATGGGAATTGAGTATGCAAAGATCATGTCGCCTTGGTAATTCCTGAGTATTCCACCTCCTCCTATCCTGCCTGGATTTGACAAAGCATTCCCATCTGTATTCAATTTCATGATTTTAGATTCAAGAGGATACCACTACATCATGACTCTCCTACTCAAGGATGGGTTCATTTGGGAATTGAAAATTTGACTCTATATATCCTACAATCTATAGAGGCATAATATGCATCCAGCCAATCCATCCCAAGAATGACATCAAAATCAACCATATCCAACTCAACAAGATCACAAGGCAATATTTTATGCAAGATGCAAATGGAACAATTTCTATTGACTCTTCTAGCAATAATGGATGCACCAATAGGAGTAGACACCTCAAAAGTCTCACACAACAATTCGAGATCAACATGAAACTTTTTGGTAATAAGAGGAGTAACAAAAGAAAAAGTGGAACCCGGGACTATCAATGCATAAATATCAAAATAAAAGACTTTTAACATATCAATAATAACATCACCACCTCATCTAGCCCTTGCCTCCCTTGAAGAGCATAAAACTGATTGTGCCTTAGGGAACCACCTTGTTGACCATCTCACCCCAAAGGAACTGCATTAGTACCCCGGCCTTGTGGATGAACATCCTTACCCTTTTTGCAATTTCGAGGGCAATCCATTGCCTTATGCCCCAGTCCCCCACAATCATAACAAGCACCGGTATACCTCAAGCATGGGCCACTATGACCCTTACCACATTTTGGATACCTAGCATTAGGCACCATACCACCATCACCTTGGGCCCTTGGGTAGTCATTGGCAAGCCTTCTATTAGTAGCATTGGAGGATCCTTGGCCTTGGTGAAACTGGACACCTTTGGGACTTTGGAACCTACTATCAAAAAGGGCCTTCTTGGCCTCATGCCCCCTTCTCTTTCTCAATTTCTCCCCCTCCAATTGCTTAGTATAGGTCATCAAATGGGACAAGTGCATGTCACTAATCAACATTGCGGACCAGCACTCCTAATTCACCAAATCAGACACCTCTATCACAAACTTGTTCATTCGAGACCTTGGGTCAGCAACTAATGTGGAGCATATTCAGAGAGTTGTTTGAACCTGAGGGAATACTCCCTCACACTCATTGACCCTTGCTTCGAATTCATAAACTCCATCATTTTAGCCTCCCTAAGATCAAGAGGGAAGAACCAATTAAGGAAAGCCACCTTGAACTCCTCCCGCAGTACCATATTATTGTTCCACTTCTCCTCTTTCTATTGAGTATACCAAATTTGTGCCACCCCCTTGAGTTGGTAAGACGCCAACTCTGCCTTATCTTCCGATCTAACACCCATAATAGCTAATACTTTGTAAACCTTTTCAATAAACTCTTGAGGTTCCTCATCCACTTTTGACTCATAGAGTTCCGGTGGATTCATCTTCATGAAGTATCTCACCTTAGATCCCGGGGTAGGACCATGAGGTGCTTGGGCCCTTTGGTTGACTTGATAGGCCATAACTTGAGCTAGCAACGTGAGAGCGTCCCGGAGCTTACCATGAGCCAATTGTTCTTCGGGAGTGAGGGCTCTTCTTTCTCTTGTGTTAGGCATGATCTATAAATTGCAAAAAATATTCATTAGAGGGGAAATCTTACGTAACTTCTATAGCACGACATAGAGTAAGAAGAAGGAAAACATGTCCTAAAATGTCTCATAACCTCCTACTCAAAGTTGTGGTGCACAACACAACCATGAATAAGACTCTAATCAATGCGACGTGTTGGATGCTAAGGATTATTAACAACCTAGTGCTCTCATATTAATTTTTTCATGACCTAATCCTAACTCCTAGTCATGACATGGAGCATGGAGTACTTGAAGGGACCCCAAGCAAGTCTCTTAACAATCATTACACATTCTTGGTCGCGAAAGCAATAAAATACAATAAGATATAGTAAATAGGGATAAGCAAGGCTAAGGGACAACTTTTATATGTAAACATCAAGAGTCAAGAGAGAATCAAAGCTCATAGCATTATACATAACATATCTAATAACACCTCTAACCATAGAACTTAGTGGGGGCCAAGACAAGCAACCTGGCTCACCCCTCTTAGTCATAATCATACATCTAGGAAAAGAGTCTTAATACATAGCATACGATCATAGACATTATCCCCAGAATTAACGACTTAACAACTAGCTTGAGAAGTCATACTAGTCACATGGAAGAGGAGGAGGATCAAGAAGGGCTCCCGTTCCTACACGTTAACATCATTTAGGCATAAAGTATGTATTGCTATGTTTGAATGTACTAAGTATGTAGGATGCAATACAACAGAAGATAGGCATACAGGCAAAATGCAATATCATAAAAAATAGATATCAAAATAATAATATGACATGGATGAATGACACTTGAAGTAAAACATGCTTCTAAAGAACATATTACAAGTGAAGAAGGTGACCATCATCATAAACCAAGGCCTACTACCTCCTTGGTGAGGCAATTAAAGTATATACCCTCCCAATGTGGTAGCACAGGCCTACCATCCCCGAGCTAGGCTATTGAGGTATATACCCCCTCAACATGGTAGTTCGGGTCTACTACCCCCCCAACTAGGCAATTGGTCAACTTTTATTACAAAAGGTACTTTCCATGTAAAACAACATATTTATACCATCCTTTCATTATCACAAAGTCATACAAGTCAAAGGTCATACAATAAACCATCAATGGCTCAAGAATCCTAAATGGGACATTTTATCAAACACTTGATAGGTGTGAAATGTTAGTGTAAAACCATACAATTAAAGAGTGAAATCATGCAAGAAATCTTGAAGTAAATCATCCCACCAATACTTAGTAATATCATCATACAATATACATCAACACTCTTTATCAAATATCAAGATAGATCAAAGATTCATAGCTCAAAATATGCTAAAACAGTCACACTTTTAACTATCGTTAGCTTAATAAAGTGACCATCAAGAACAAATATCCTTTGCCATGCATGAATGATCTTCTTAACTAGTTGCAAGGTGCCTCGATATTATCCAAGATTGATTTTAGGTTCGATTATCATCAGTTGAGAGTTTAGGAGTCTCACATCTCAAAGATAGCATTCAGGACCCATTATATGCATTGTGAGTTTGTGGTTATCTCATTTGGGTTGGCTAATGGCCTTACTTCTTTTAAGAAATTGATGAATCGAGTGTTCAAGCCCTATCTGGACATTTTTATGATTATCTTCACAAATGATATTTTGGTTTATTCCAAGAGCGAGGCTGATCATGATCAACACTTGAGGATCGTACTCCAAAGATTTATGGAAGAGAAGTTGTGTGCAAAGTTATCAAAGTGTGAGTTTTGGCTTGAGTCTGTTGCATTTCTTAGCCATATCATATAAAAAGAGGGAATTATGGTTGATCTAGCTAATATAGTAGCTGTTTGTGAGTGCGCTTAGCCTACTCTATGTATAAGATTCAAAGTTTCCGTGGTTTAGCGAGGTACTATCAGCATTTTTTAGGGTTTCACATCTATAGTAGCCCCGTTGACTGGATTGAATCAGAAGGATGTGGCTTTTCAGTGGTCGAATTATTGTGAAGCAAGCTTCCAAAATCTCAAGGATCTATTGACTTCTGCACCTATTCTTGCCTTACCTGAGGAGAGAGTTCCATTTGTAGTTTATTGTGATGCTTCTAGTGTAGATTTGTGTAGTGTATTGATGTTGAGGGGGAAGGTTATGCCTATGCTTCTAGACAACTGAAGGTGTATAGGAGAAACTACCCTACCCATGACTTGGAGTTGGCTCTGGCAGGCTGAAGTTATAATGATATTGTCTTTATGAAGTGCATCGCTTGATCTTTATCGATCATCGGAGTCTTACTAATCTAAACATAAGACAGTGTAGATGCTTGGAATTTCTTAAGGACTATGATATCTCTATTCTATATCACCTTGGGAAGGCTATTATGGTGGCATATGCTTTGAGAAGGCTACTATTATGAGGAGTTTGGCATTCTTAAAGGCTGAGGAGAGGCCCTTAGCTTTGGAGGTTCAGTTGCTTGCTAGGCATATGGTTCATTTTGATATTTCTCCTCCTAAGAGTATTTTGGCCTTTCTTTAGACTAGATCATCTTTGTTTGATCAGATATATGCTCATTAGTTTGAGAATCCTAGGTTGTGCATGATTGTGATAAAGTGTTGAGAGGAAAGGCCAAAGTGGCTATTATTGATTCTGAGGGTGTTCTGAGGATAGGTAGTAAAGTTTTTGTGCTAAAGGTTAGGGATTGAGTGTGATTACTATTAAAAAAGGCCATTGTGCTAGGTATTCTCTATATTCGGGTGTGGTAAAGATGTACCATGATCTAAAACTGCATTATTGATAGTTTGGTATAAGGAGGGAAATAACTGAGTTCATTCCAAGTGTTTGAATTGGTAATAGGTCAAGTATGAGCACCAAAGCCCTAGTGGATCGATGCAAAGGATGCCCAATCACGAGTGAAAGTGGGAGTGGGTGACAATGGATTTTGTTATAGAGTTACCCATGGCCTTGGGCAAGTTTGATTTAGTTAGAGTGGTTGTTGATTGGTTGTCCAAGTCAACTTACTTCTTATCAATGAGACCTATCTATAGTGCAGTGTAGTTGGCTAGGTTGTACATCTGGGACATTATCAGATTGTTTGTAGTGCTAGTGTCTATAATATCAAATAGAGGGTCTATGTTTACTTCTCACTTTTGGTAGGCTCTACAACATAGTTTGGGTACTAGAGTGGATTTGAGTTTAGATTTTCACCCTTAGACTGATAGCCCTTTGAGCATAGTATTTAAGTGTTGGAGGACATGCTTAGGGCATGAGTTATTAATTTTGGGACCTGGTAAGACCAACACTTACCATTAGAAAAGTATGGATATAACAACAGTTACTATTCCATCATTTAGACGACACCATTTGAGGCCTTGTATGGCCAAAGGTGTAGATCACTTATTTGATGGTTTGAATAAGGTTCAGCTAAGATATTGGGTGTTGATATGCTTTAAGATGCCATGGACCTTGTTTGACTGATTTCTAGTAGACTTTTGATAGCCTAGGGTCGCAAGAATACTTATGTTGATAGAAGGGATAGGCCTCTTAAGTTCTTTGATGGTGATAGTTTGTGCCCTAAACTTTCACCCTTGAAGGATGTGATGAGATTTAAGAAGAAGGGAAAGCTCAGTGGTTCATTGGCCCATTTGAGATTTTAAGGAGAGTTTGTGAGGTGGCTTATAAGTTCGCCTTACCATCTACATTATCGGCTATTCATCCTATTTTTCTTGTTTCCATGCTCCATCGGTACATTATTGATGAGTCCCATGTGATCTGTTATGATTATCTTGAGTTGGGTCATGATTTTTCCTTCGTGGAAGAGCCCATAACTATACTGGACAGGTAGGTCCAGAGATTGAGACCCAAAGATATACCTTCTGTGAAGTTTTAGCAGCTAACCATTCTATTTATGAGGCTGCTTAGGAGTTGGAGTCTAACATGTGGGCTAGATATCGCAAACTTTTTGTCTCTTCAGGTACTCTTCATTCTCTTATGTTCGAGGACGAACATTATTTTAAGTTGTGAATGATGTAATGACCTGATTAGTCATATTTTGGCCTTTTCTATGAAAGTTATTGTGTTACCCTTTCACCAGTTGCTTTAGGCCTATTTATAGCTGGAACTAAAATCCTAAATTTTAAAAGTTGAAAATATGAGGTTTGGACTTTGAAATCTTAATTGTCAAAAAAGTGAGTTTCTTTACCATTCTGAGTTTTGGGTGTAGGTTCTAGGATCCATCAATTACATTATCTTTGGAACATTGAAGCTGAACCTTGAGAAGTTACAGAACTGAATTTGGAGTAAAAATGAGGTTTTTAGGCCCAAAGTACTGAGTTTAGTTTTTTCTAGAACCAAAGTTTGACTTTGGTCAACATTCAGAGTTCACAGTTCCAACAGTTTTGGATAGTGAAACTAATTCTAGAAATGGTCTCGTAATTATTTTTTGAGTTGTTGAGGGCAGTTTTGGTATTTTATGTTTTAAAATAGTTTTATTGGGTTGCATTGGTAAATGAGGTGAGGAGGCCTTGAAAATGATTTTTAATGATTCTATTGAGTTCGGATCGCAGTTTCTAGTATGGATACATATAAAGTTTGTGAAATTCTAATTTGAAATGATGTTCGAGGGTCCTTTTCGAGTAGGGAAGTAGACCTGGCATTGCTTGTTTAGCAGTTATCTGGTGCAGGTAAATTCCTTCTTTGCATTTGCGGAGGTCTAGGTGAGGTTAGTCTTCGATGTCATGGAGAATTGGTCTGCGTTTGCAGAGCTTATTATATGTATGAGTGGACCCCACCAGTTTACTCTATGCATTGGTAGGTTTTTGTCTCCATGGTCACGGAGGTCATTTTGACCAACCTTTTTCACATTCATGGGACCCCAACCGTGTTCGCGGAGTACTTTTGTAACTAAATATGGTTAAATCCATAAGTCACCTGTTTACTCCATTTTCAAAATTTCAAAGCTTTTGTTGCGATTTTGATGGATGATTTTCGAAGAATATTGCTGGGTAACTGTTTTTAAGACTATTCTAATTATTTTTCATAAGTTTTATCTTGATGTTGTCTTGAATTTCAAGAATTTGAATGTCAAAAATTGAAGATTTTAGACTATGATTTTCAAAGTTTAAATGTTAATTTCCCATTCAATTTAAGGTTGATTTTTGTGAGATTTTCACACACAGACTCTATTTTTCGAGTAGAACTTGATTTTAAAATTAATTTTTAGATTCGGGAACTTTGGATTTTAGCCCCAAATTTGACCATTTTGTTCCTAAGCCTAACTTATGCCAATATGGGTATTAAAATGCTCCTCTTGATGCATAATATTGAGTGGTTGCATGGTTAATGGATTTTATGTCTTGGCAAATTAAGTGTCAGTTAGTACATTTCATAGACATGATCTTTAAACTAGTTGACATTTAATTTACTTGAGGTCAAGTAATGATTTAAGTTGGTAGTGTTGATTAATGGTGAATTCGCACTCATGTAGGGCTTGAATTAAAACGACCTCAAAAAGTGTCCAAAAATGTGCCTCGAAATGCCTAGAATTTTAAATTCCATATATATCAAAATTTGTTTGCTATTTCAAAAATCTGACTTCATATTCTTGTTTAGGGGGGCCTAATTTAAGAGTGAGAGATTAACAATTATCAAATTCCAAGAATGCAAACTCCAGTGGGGTTTCCGTGTTGCCTTCACGTTTTGCCCTAGCACATTTTTTTTATACATGTTCCAAGACTTCTATGTCTTGGGCCTAAGTGTTTCCAAACATGTTTTTACATATACTCAGCCAAATTTGACCCTCATATCATCCTAAACATTTTCCAATACTCACTCAAACACTTCATCATATTTTCTTCTCCCCAACCTCAAGACTCAAACACTCATCCCAAGGTAAGGTTCTCCTTCAAGTTTCTTCTTCAAGCTTCAAGTCTCCATCTCTAATCTTCACCAAGTTCATCTCTAAGCTAAGCTATGTGGTTTTGTTTCATGGGCTCCTTTGACCCATGATACCCAAGCCTCTGTTTACTCAAATTGCATGATTTAAAGTTGATTTGCAAATGGATCTTGATTATTATGAAATTCACTGCACACTATGTTAATGCTATGTAAAGTTGTGACTGTTTTTTTTTGTTTTGAGCTATAAATCTTTGATCTATTGTAAGATTTGACAAGGGGTTTGATGTATATTTCTAGACGGTATTGTAAGGTGTTGATTGATGGTTTTACAATGGATTTTCTTGGATGATTTCATCTCTATATTTCATGGTTTTATACTACCATTACACACCCTCTAAGTGTTTGATAAATTTCCAGATATTGTTTTGAGGAGTTGAAGGTCCAAAGCATGAGATATGATATGATTGACTATATGATGATGAAATGAGCTTATGTATGTGATATATTTTATATAAAGTGTTGCATTAGACCATGCCCGATCCGGGTGACCTAGTGGAAGGGTCAACATCTCAACCACTAGAGTGATGAGTGCTATCATCACTAACCTTGATGAGGGGTTTGCAACTCACACACTAGGGTAATGGGTGTTATCATCACTAACCTTGATGAGAGGTTTGTACCTTATATACTAGGGTGATAGGTGCTATCATTACTAACCTTGATGAGAGGATTGTACCTCACATACTAGGGTGATAGATGTTATTATCACTAACCTTAATGATGCGTTTGTACCTTATATACTAGGGTGATGAGTTCTATCATCACTAACCTTGATGAAGGGTTTGTACCTGACACACTAGGGTGATGGGTGCTATCATCACTAAACTACCAAGGGGTTTGTACTTTGGAAATCTAGTTTGGCCTCTTCTACACCTATGATATTCTATATGAGCATGAATTACTTAAGCATATTTTACATATGCATTGATCATACATGTGATATTGTTATGAGTATGCCTATTGCCCATTATTGTGCATTTCGATTATGATGATCAATTCTTCTTTACAATTCATCTTACATAGTTAGTACATTCAAACATATTAACGCATACTCTATGCCCACATGATGTCATCATATAGAAACCGGTGCCCAAGTTGATCATCCTCCTCCTCCACATGGCTAGTTCGGTGCTATTCAAGCTAGTTGGTGAGTCCTCCACTCTGGCGACCTTAGTCTATTATTCTCCTATTATGTATTGAGATATTTCTCTTTTTTATCTATTTTGACTGAGGGTGAGCCCGGTTACTTTCTTGTCCCCTATTCTTATCTATGCATAGAGGTGTTTATTGGACATGTTATTTATCTATGCTAAGAGCTTTGACTCAATTGTTCTTGATTTCTATGATAAGAGCTTGTGTTTTGTCTTTTGTCTCTTGTCTCTTGATTATGATGTTGTCCAAGCTTTCCCCTAGTCTTGTTGCCTCTATTCTTATTCTTTTATGTTGTATCTATTGCTTCCATGACTAAGGATGTGTAATGATGTTCTAAGAAGCTTGCTTGGGGTCCCTTTGGGTTTCCCTTGCACCGTATCACGTCTAGACCCTTGGCTTAGGTTGTTAGATGAATTTTGCATAAAATATGTCCTTGACTCCTTATTTTCTACTATAAACTGACATAAACTATTGTTTTTGTAGCAAGGTGAAGATTGAGGAGCATTTGGGACACAAACATACAAACAGAGGTTGAAAATGAACAAACAATGAAATAGAAACACTGAGCATCCCAACGGTACTTGGCGAGTCGCCAAAGCATCCAGAACTCACCAAAAAACCATCAAACAAAAGGCAAGTCAACTAGAAAAAGGATGAGATACAGGAAGGATTTGGCAACTTGCTAACTTGTTGGCAACTTCGACTTAGCTTGCACAATAGGCCACAGACTTGGCCTGGAGTCATTGGTTAAAGGGTGAACTCAAGATCCAAATGGCATATCACCAATCATTTGACCATCTTGACTCAGTTCTCTAAAAGTCCATATCAAGTCTAGTTAAGAGGAGTAGTCTGTGATGCTGCTGAAGGAGCACTATAAGAATCAACGACTTGATCAGCGAGCTAGACTAATGTCTCTAATTAAAATTTTGATTAAGATATTTTGTACCTTTTATATAGAATATAAATAACACAGGGGTTGACATATTTTAAGGGGAAGTATAATGGTTAACAATAGAGTAGTACATGTTTCTAGTAGAGAGTAGTTCATTTTTAGAGGAGTACAATTTTTATTAGGAGGCAATTTTTTTTTCTTTTGTGAAGAGAGTATGGGCAGAAAACATGCCATCATTATTAGAGATAGGGGTTTTGCTAAACTTTTGTTGATTTCTCATGCTTGAAGAATAATACAATAGAAGGGAATCTATTTGGTAAATTACCCATGTTCTATATGATGATTAGTTAAAAAGCCCAAAACTTCTATTGGCAAAATGTGGACCATTATGTTATAATTGGCTGCTGCATGCTTGATTTTACTTGATTTGTTGATGAATTTCTTATGGGTTTTCTTATTATACCATGTTTTTATGTATGGATTGAGGTTGCAAACTTAGTCCCAGCATAGGATCTTCTTGTATGCATAAAAAGACTGCATGAAGTGAGCTGAAATAATGAATAGCCATGAATGTGTTGAATTAATGAAATCTCGTTTAGATAGGTGATTTTTTCTAAGGTTGAAGTGTTATGTATTGAACCCATAGTAGCAAGAGAAAGTTATTTTGGAATGTTGATCTTATGTTTGAGAGAACTTTGATAAAATGTAAGATTCACCTTCTCTACCTATGTGGATTCACCATCCTTTGACTATTTTTAAATGCCCATGTCATATACTATTTGTGTATCTACTTGTCTTCCATAGAAGTTACTTAAACTCTCATGATCTTTGCTTTATTTACATTGTTTTTAGTGATAATATCCTCCACATTTTACTTTTAGATTATTGTTTGTTATTATATGTTGTTTGCTCATACTACGAAAGACTAAAGCACTTATGTTACTTCTTGATTTGAGGTCTAACCTTATCATTTATCTGTGAGTTCGGCCTTGATACCAAGTTGGGTAAATATACTTTTGACGTTAGCAAACACTTAAACATGTAAATAGTATGTTGATGTGTTAGTTATTAAATATCAAATTTCTCACAACCCAAGATAGGACCTAGACATAACATAGTGAATGAGAAGCCCAAATGATCCTCACCTAAGCCAATAAGAATTCAATCAAGTATTTCATAGGTAATGACCATAATAAATATAGATGGAAGCTATGGGAAATAGGGGCTTAACAAATAATAGAGTAAAGACCCTAAGCCATCATTTTACTACACTTTCTGTCCTATATACCTCTACATAATATATTTGATGGGGGATAAGAAATATCGAGAGCTCACCCTCAATTCATAAGGCCCGACAAGTAAGAAAGAATGAAAATTCAGAAAAAGGGAAAATCTTGAAATTTGCTGGTAGCAATGTACAAACCATATCTATGGCTTGTGGTTCAGGCCATGAGTCATAGTCAAGGCTCTTGGGTTGGGACCAGTGAGGTGAAAATTTGTCCAAGTATAAAGGTGGTCTATGAGGGATAATTACCGTTCGTAAATGGAACTACAAACCATATAGTGTGTTCTTTGAAGGGTGATCTAGGTTAATCAAATTTTGAGATTCTGATGTGTGATATACAAATAATTGGACAAGTCATAGACTCCTTTATGAGTCATAGAATGTGGTAATATAATGGGACCTGAATTGAGCAAATTTTTGTATGTGTTGGATAGTTTCACGAATTGTCTTTACCACTCATAGATGAATCTATTAGTCATAAAGTGACCTTGTAAATGGAGTTTTAGAGACATATTTTAGAGCTTTAAAATGTAGCCAGGACGAAACCTGTCTTCTACTACTCATGGTTCAATCTACACTCATAGATTAGTTTCATAGTTGGACTCATTAGTTTTAATTTAAGAAAATTTTGACATTTCTCTCATGACCTAAGCTCAATACCACAGCATTAAAAGACTAAATACTGCCCATATAAGACCAAACCTTCTCCAATACCCTCATTCACTCATTACAAGCTTCCCCAAATAGTTTTCTAAGGCAAGACCTCTCTCAAGAAGATAAGGAAGGGCAACTGGGGTTTTCTCAAGTTTTCTTCTTCAACATCAAACCATTTCTTAAGATTCCTAATAAAGGTATGTGGTGTTCATTCATAGGTTCCTTCCACCTATGAAGCCTATGATTTCCTAACTACTTTCCTCTAGTTTAGATTACGTAAGTTTCATGAATTTTCCAATTATTCCTTCAAAATCTTACCTTATAAATTATTGAACTTTACTTATCTATTTTGACTTATATCAAGTCACGACCCAAAATTGGATCGCAACTAAAGAAGAATAAACTATAAAGGAAACAACTGATATAACCTAAGAATTTTCAAAAACCTAGAGTCATGTGTACAAGAGCATCTAAGGTAGTATGATAGCATATATACAACTGTCTCAAGAGAAATATAAAGTTGTCTCATAAAATTAGATAGAAGTCTGAAAAATAGCAATAAAGAGAATCCCAAAGATCGATGGTGAAGCAAAGTTTGAGCCTCAATGGTAAGATCTAAATGGAAGTAGAATAGCTCAACTATAGAGACCAACTATCCTACATATGTCCCTTTGCAATATTTGTAAGGAGGAACAAAGTAGGGGTGAGTACACCTAAATGTACCTAGTAGATTCAACCGACTAGGTAAGAGAAATTGAAACAAGTATGCACTAATGAAGAATCTTATCCCTGCATCCAAAAAGGTTAGTGGACAACCAAATATATACATAATAATGAGATAAGGTGTCTTCAATAACCCATAGTAAAACCTTTCCACCTACTCATGGTCAAGGTAACATCAGAATGTCTAAACCTTGCCACTGGCCCATGATTAAGGAGTATGACAATGCCATGTCCTTGTCAACTGCTTGTGGTCAAGGGAATATAAGATATTAATCCCCTTCTTGCCTCCTACCCAATTTAAGGGTCAAGAATCAATGTGGAGCATGACACCATTGCCTCCTACCCGGTTCAAGGGCTGTCATAAGCAACATACAACAAGAGTAAATCAAAGATGCATCCAGAAATACATCTAATATATAGAGTGTCATTAAAATAGGAATATTGGTACATTAATCTAATATAATCAAATGCATATTAAAAGTAATATCAAGAATCTTTGCCAACAGCCAAAAAATCATCTTGTCTTAGATCATCTGAACCGCCCTAAAAATGTCCTGAAAATGTGCCTCAGTAATGTTCATAATCGTAATTTTCGTATATCATAAAATTCATGCGTGATATCAAAAATCTGATTTCATAATCATGATCAGTAGAAAAATTAAGTGAAAATAGGTATAACCTTGGTTTTAGAACAATTATAGCAAAAAAATAATTTGCAAAAATTTTCATTTCCAATGGCTATCTGCGATGGCTCCGTGATGCGGACCTTTCTAGAGCAGTGTTGTGACTCTTTTGTTTTTCCTGTTTCAGCCTATGTCATTAGGGTATTAGACCCATGGCCTCATATATGTGAAGACACCTATACTTAGCCATTTTTCAACTCTATATCTTTCTACACACTCTCAAAATCCATTCTAATACTTAACAAAATATTTCATCCAAATTCAAGTGTCCCAAGCATAATTCCAAATATCAAGAACTTTCATTAAAGCTTCAAGTTCTCTTCAAGTCTACACCAAGAAAACCCAAGTCTAAGTTATGTGGGTTTCAACCATTAGGTCCTTTCACCCCATGGTGCCCAATCTTCCTATCTTGTGAAAATTGCATGTTTTTAAGTTCTATTATCTATACCGATCTTTTATTGTGGATTATAAGCATGAAATATGTTAGGAATTTATGAAGTGTTGATTAAATATGCATACATATCAATCTCAAGCTTATACTATAAGTTGGTTTTGTCCATTGAGACTATGCATGTTTTTAGCTATAAAACTACTATCCACTATGAGATTTGATGATGGATTTAATAGAATCTTGCATAAGGGTTTGATAATATGTTGGCAGATTGATTTACATTGAGTTTTTTCATATTATCTCATACTTGAATTTCATGATTTTGAACTAGCATTGCACAGACACCAAGTGTTTGATAAAATGTCTTTTCAAGGATTCTTAAAGTTATTGATGATTTATTATATGATTTATGAGCCAAGTCACTTTTTGATGATTTTGGACTTTAGATGTGTTGAATTCATGAAAATTTCTATGATGTTATAATGCCTGATTAAGCCCTTTTTCAATGATTTTACCTCTTATGAGCCTTTGATGTTAATGCAAGGGTAATGTTTGATGATGATATATTCTCATGTTTCAAGTTAGGCTAACCATTAGAGGTCAAGTATGTTAGAGCTACTCATGTCATGATTCCATGTTTATTGCAAGTTATTAAAGTATAATTATTATAAGTATTCCATGGGATTAGACTTAGCACAGATGGATGGAGGATTTGCTCTGTTTCCATGAACTATGTGCCAACATAGGATTATGTTATACCTTTGCTATACTAGTGGATCCATTTAGTGCACTTTCTCTTGAAATTATTTCCTAAATGGGATGAGCTCTCGTAAAATTAAGTTTCTCATGAAATCCTTTACTAAATAAGACGGGCTCCCATAAGGAAATTTACTTCTTCGAAATGGGATGGGCTCCCATAAGGTGAAGTATGTTTTACCTTGGCAAGTAGACGACCTCTTTGTCGATGAGGGGTAATCATCGAGAATCCAAGTCATAGCTCATTTGGACTTATTTTATGTCGGTTGAGGTTTATTCCCACATATGTGTTATGATCTATGCAAGTTGAATGATTTACAAGCATGTTTTACTTCAATCATTTGTGTATGACATTAAAAATTATGCTCATCTATTACCTATTACTATGCATTTTGACTACATTAGCTAATTTCTTGTTACATTGCATCCTACATATATAGTACATTCAAATGTACTAACCAATACTATGCCTGCATGATGTTACTATGTAGAAATTGGAGCACTTCTTGTTCATCCTCCGCGTGGCTAGTTTTGGCATATTGAAGATAAGTTTTTGGTGACTCTTCAAGTTCGAGTACACTAGTTATGCTAGTCCTGCTTATGTTATTTCTCTAAGTTGATCTTTGATACTATGAGGATGAGTTCGAAAAGTGTCTTGGCCCCTGCCCAACCTCTGTTTAGATGTGTTGTTAGAATAATTCATGTATCTATGCTTTGAGCTTTGGCTCATTATGCTTTATAAATGTCAAGACTTCCCTTATCCCCTTTTTCCCTTATTTATATTCTTATTGTTATTTACTTTGCTTCCGCAATCAAAAATGTGTAACTAATATGACAAGAGGCTTGTATGGGTCCCTTCGGTTTCTCATTCACCGTGTCACGTCTAGGCCTTAAGCTTGGGTAATGATATCATCATAACTATATGAGTACTCAAAAATATAAATGACACCAGACCTTACTCGTCCCAATTATGCAAGAAGAACAGTAATATCAAACCTTACTCATCCCATTTATGTAAGAATATTAATCATAGCAGACCCCACTCATCCCATTTACACATATATATCTCATAGTATCTCAAGATCCATCAATTATCACATAATTGGCTAAATGATCTCATATATATCATAATCCACAAGATTGCATCTCAATTCATCAATAGTCTCCGAGGAATTCAAGACATCCATGTTAGTCAAGGAGATGGAGATCTCCAGCCTGATGACATACACAAAGCAAATTGAAGAAGAGAAGCTTTGTGAAAGGGTAAGTGAGTCCATGAGGGATCGAGTTGAAAGTGGGAATTACTCTCCCCAAAGGGGCAGTAGTAACAAATTCCAAGGTGGCTAAAAGCAAAGTGGGCAAGGATTGACCAACACTCCTTATCCCTAGAAGGTAAGATGGTGGCTCCAAAGACCCAAAGTCCAAGTTGTCCTAAGTGTAGGAAGACTGGGAAAGGAGAATTCCTAGCCAGGTCAAATGCTTGCTTTAGTTATGAAAAGCCTGGCCACCATTCTAATGATTGCAGGAGCGGAGGCACAAGGTCTCAATGCCA
This sequence comes from Solanum sejunctum, assembly GCA_025642045.1. Lineage (NCBI taxonomy): Eukaryota > Viridiplantae > Streptophyta > Magnoliopsida > Solanales > Solanaceae > Solanum > Solanum sejunctum. The sequence continues at coordinate 637 of JAOTQJ010197216.1, read as the reverse complement.
AATGGGTGCAGTACAATGCACCCAAAAAGACCAATCAATTTTATACTGTTCATGGTCGCCAAAAGTTCAAAGAAGCTTTGGATGTGGTTGCTAGTATGTTAAGAGTTTGGTTATGATGCATATGTTCTTTTAGATCTAGTAGCAAAGTTTTTCTTTTGTAACACCATTCTTTCCATATAATTTCATGTATAACCCAAAGTCCTCCATGAGCCCTATGACGTGAGTAATCCTATAAGTGAGTCTATCATAGCCTGCAAAGTATATTGAAGTTGTCTTATTTATATCTTACATAAAGTGATTCCATGTGATTTACTCGAGCTTTCCATGGTAAACTTTGATGCGATTCTAGGATGGATTGGCTATATGCTTCTTATGCTTCCATTGACCGTAGAACTAGTAGAGTTAAATTCCAATACCCTAATGAGACAGTTCTTGAATGGGAGAGTAGCAACTTTTCATGTAGGGGTCAATTTATTTCTTTTGTGAAGGCCTACAAAATGATTTCCATGGGATACATCTATAATTTAGTAAGGGTCAAAGATGTTGCTTCTAATGTTCCTTCTCTCAAGTCAGTCCCCATTGTAAGTGTGTAACACCCATATCTTACAATAATAGTATTACGTAAATGAAACATCAT
>JAOTQJ010197186.1:0-20542 GCA_025642045.1 Solanum sejunctum | reverse complement strand
GGGGAAACCTGGGAGAAACAAAACCGTGCGCTGGTGCATGGGCGACCCATGGCTGGCAAAGCGGACAATATATGCATATGTGAGGTCCAGGCTGTTACAGATAGAATGTAAACAGACCTTATCACTACCTTCTAGAAGTAGAGAGATTGTTTTCAGGGAATCCTTGTCCCAAAAAACCATAAGCAGAATAAACTAGATATGACAAAAAGGAAAGGAAAGGAAAGAGAACAAAAAGAGCAAGTAATAACGAAAAACACAAGACAGTATGTAAATGCGATAAAATTAACACATATATGACACATAATGACAATACATAATATAAAACACGACTATTCCTGCTATCCTACTATTTTCCAAGGCTAGAGATCCACCTAACCCTACCAACCGATTTAGCCTGCTACTCTAATTAGCAACCTCCACTCCTTTCTATCTAAGATCATGTCCTCAGCAAGATCATGTTTTGCCATATCTTATTTAATCACCTCCATCCAATACTTCTTTGATCTACCTCTACCCCTTGTGTAACTCTAAACCTAACCTCTCGTACCTCCTAACAGGAGCATCAATACTCATTCTCTGCACATGTCCAAACCATCACAGTCTCACTTCCCTCATCTTGTCAGCCAAAGGGGCGACCTCTAGCTTCTCCTGAATGGTCTCATTTGTAATCTTATCACACCTAGTGTGACCACACATCCATCTTAACATTTTAATCTCTGTGATATGCATCTTTTGAGCATGTGCATTTATTTGGATCCAACACTAGGCTTGAAATATAGGAAACTGATTATAGAATTATATGAGTTTTGGGTCTAGGCTAGACATATAATAATGTGGTGTCATTGGACACATTGTGTGATGTGTATATTTTATCCTTGATAGAGAATTATCATTTTGGGAGTTAAATTTAGGAATTTTCATTTGTTAAAATTGTTCGAGTACAGTTACGACATTGAGGTAGGTTTGACTATCCTTCTTTAAAATTAGGATTGAGTTATTGAATGTGCTTATGTCATAATCTATGCAATATGATCGTATTATATGTTGGGTGGAAAATTCTTGTTATGATGTTAGTGTGAAGGCTTTAATTGTCTTTGTGTATGATTTGAGAGTGTATGAATCCTACATTGAGAATATTGTGAATCTGACATGGAGAGAGAGAGAGAGAGAGAGAGAGAGAGAGAATTGTCATATGACTTACTTGAGAAATGAAAGTTACTAAAATACGGGGAGTATTTTAAAAAAAATTGTATCTGAATATGTATAAAAGAGGATGGATATTCTAATTGCTAAACTTTGACATTTATTATGCTTATTGAGGATATATTTGTCAATATGTGATGTGCTATCAAAATACATCACATTTGATGCTTAAAACCTAGAATTTTGTGTGTTCATAATGTGATGTTTTATGATTTTTATGTACTTTTGTGTTTATTTTTGCAGAAATTACAGGTTGGCTTGATTTTGGAAAAGGTTGCGGATTTTGTGGATTTGCAAGACCTATGTACTACACTATGAGTCCATCCCAAGCTAGGAGTCATAGAGGCTGTCATATTTCAGTTAATACTATTTAAAAACAAAATATTAAAATTGGAAGTTAATCCATACAAGCTCAAGGTACGAGTAGTAGTTCCCTCTACGACTCATAAAGGGAGGCATTGTAGCAATTGACATTGTTGATCAAAATTAGACCAAGAAATTCAAGTGTGGAGTATGAGAAGAAACTACGAGTAAATAGACAAGACTATGACTCGTAGAGGTGTACCACAACAGTCAAGTCCAAATTATCAAGTGATGACAACAAAAGTCTGACTACGACTCATAGGGCATCCTATGAGTCGTAACTGCGAGCCATAGCAGATGTCAACCAGATTTTCTAATTATTTTAAGTACCTTTTTGTGAATACTATAAATAGTATATTTTAGTATTTTAGTGAAGCTTTTGTTTATTATTCATATTGTACATAGATTTTTTAGAGAGTTCATAGTAGAATTTTATGGTTTGTCTTTTTGGAGACACAAATTTGGAGATTAGATTCAATTGTGAGTTAACTTCATTACTCAAGCTTGTGATTCTAATTGTAAAGTGGGTTTCATTATTCTTCATTTCTCTTGGGTAAGAAATCTTCCATGCCTCCTTTATTCATTGTTGATTTGTTTGCCCAAGCCATGAGTTGCTAAACCCCACAACTTGGGGTTGTGAGAACCATGAGTAGCTAACTTAGAAAACACGGATTGTTTGCACTTTTTAAGTTGGATCATTGTATGTATTATCTATTTTTCTTATTGTTTGATGGTGGCCAACATTGAACCCGCCAAGTGTTATTATGCCAATCATGATAGTGATGAATAGAAAAATGAAATGGGTGACAGAATTCAATTGATATGCTCTCGTCTAATCAATCAAACCTAGCCAAGGAGTGGTTGACTGGACCAATGGGTAATGGTTAGTTTGACACACTACGATAGCTGGCAAAGCGCTATGCTGAATTTCAATCTTTACCTTTTTCCAAGGGTTGGAAAAACTTAAGTTACCGTCCTCCATGCAATGTTCTAATTTAGATTGTGTTATCTGGGGTGTTTGAGTTACTGAATTATGGGGAACACAATTTGCCAAGTTGACCTCCATTTTGACTGTCATTTTGTTTTAGTACTTAGTTTAATTTTCCATCGATTATTGCAAAAGCCACCATTCCTTGAGTTATTTGATATTTGAATTGATTGTTGGTGAATCAAAGTGGCAAATCCCTATATTCTCTTGGGATTCAATCCTAACCTGAATTAGATTTTTTACTATTAATGATTGGTTTATCCTCAAAGTGAGAGGGTTAGGTTTTTTACTATTAACGATCGCTTTATCCTCAAAGTGAGAGGTACTGTTTGAGCGGACATCAACACGCGTCGGCCCACCTCATCTGGACTAGCCCTTACAGGTTTTAGAATTTGACAGGTCAAGTTGGGCAGGCCCTTTTTGTTTATGAGCTATAAAACAGCTTGCCCAACTCATTAATACGTGGGCCGCGGGACTTGCCGAGCCAACACACATTTTTGTTCATATATTTTTTTATGAATTTTAAAATTAAATTATGATTTAAAAATATTAAAATAAATAGCAACAGAAAAATATTATATAGTATTATTATTACTATTACTCCCTCTGTCCATCATTACTTGTGTACTATACTATGCTGAGATGTCGAACAATGCCTATCCACTTTATGAAATTAAAAGATAATTGCTAAGTTTCTAATTTACCTTTATCATTAATTATTATTATTTTCTTATTACATTTTTGAAGATATTGTATTTATTATATTCAAAAAATAATTTTTTAAAATTACTCCTATTATTTATTATTTTTTAATCCTTGTGCCAAGTTAGTAATGGATAAGTAAAGATGGATGGAGGTAGTACCTATTTTAAAAGTATAAGTTGTATGTAAGTTTTAATATTTAAAAATTTTAAATAAATTTTGAGTTTGGACTCTTACTATTTTTAATACTGTATTTAATTTTAATTTTTAATTATTTTTAGTTTGGCCCATGGATCGGCCCAACCCATATTGCAAATACCTCACAAATCAGTAGGTTTATTCAGGTTAGGCTAAAAAATCGATTTTCTAAATGGGCTTAAAAAATTGTAGCCTAGCTCTACTAAATCTCAAATTAGGCCAGACCAACCCAATGAGCCTAGCCCATATTCATGGCTCTAATTGAGGGAAATATTGTATCCATAACTGCGTCTTGATTGCATGCATCCTTATAATACATGTCATGACATATTGAGAAATAGCAAACTGTGAAACTACTTTTTAAAACCCTTGACCACGAGTTAGGTGGCAACTGCAGTGGCGGATCTAGGATTTTAACTTAGGGTTTTCAAAATATAATAAAAATATAAATGGACTAATCCCTTAATTAAGAAAAGCTAAAAAATAATACTTTAAGTGAGATTCGGACCCTGATCATAAGGGTTTATTTAAAAAGAGACATACCATTATGCTAAACTTTGCTAATTGTTTAAGAGGGTTCAAGTTTAACATATATAGAAAAATATAGAAAATTTACCTTATATATACAGAGTAATTTTTCATCGGGGGGAGGGGGGTTCGGCGAAGCTCCTCACCCTTTCCTAGGTCTGCCTATGGTGGCAAGGTGGCTTATATATTGCAATTCTTACCATGAGTCTTTGACCACGAGTTAGGTGGCGAGATAGTTTATATATTGTGATTCTTATCATGAGCCCTTGACCATGAATTAGGTGGTAAGGTAGTTAATTTGTTGTGATTGAGTATATGGCCTGCGAGGTACCTGTGGGTCCTCTTGATCTATGGATCCTTAGCTTGATGGGGGTGTATACCACAGGTTGTGCGATGATGTTAATTACACCTTGCATTGTATACCATACCATTGTATTACTTGTGGTTGTTTTGGATTGGCTTATTTGAGACTACATGTTTACTTTATTCGTGTATTTATATATAAATTGGGGGAACCGATGCCGGACTGGTTTTCCTATTGCAGGTGGAAGTATTCCTAGATTATTTCATAGTTTATTCAATTTCTACAACAACAACAACAACAACATACCCCAGTGCCTCAAAAGGCTCCCGCTCATTGCGGGGTGAGGGGGGGTCAGTTTATTCAATTTCTAATTCCCAGATAATTAAACCTGCTAGGTACATATTATGTATACTCACCCCTACGTCTTTCTCCCCCTACAGATTCCAGCGAGGGATTTCCACTAGTGGTTGATTCGTTCGAGCAGTTGGTTATCCAAAGCTAGTGGTGAGATTCAAGGTTTCACGTTTTCGTTAAACTTTATCTTAGTTGTGTAGTCTTTATTTCTATTCAAAGATATACTTATTTTTCTAGTTTCAATATTAGATATTCTTTACACTCGTGATACCAGGTTCTGAGTTATGATTTTATATGATAACTATTTACCTAGTGTGTTTTCTACTTTCAGTATACTTTATTCTTTGGTTTTGGAATTAAGTGGTCCTTTAGTCATGATCCCATTTTGGGTCGTGACAAATGACTTATCATACAAATCATGAACTACATTACAATTTGTCTTGCAATTAATTTTTGATTTGTAATCAATATTCATTTTAACATAATAATCGTCAGCCTGCGTAATAAAATACAATTATATAAATAAAATAATAAAAAAGTAAAAAAATATAATAGTCACTTATTGGCACCTTTTACTAATCGACTATTGGAGAAGATTTTCAATATAGAACTGCCAAATCTTCCAAAAATAGGTCTATAGTATGACAATACATCCAAATTACACTATTAAATTGGCTATATAATGTAATGAACTTCTGAGTCATTTCTATGATTTTTCTGCTATGATATTGACTTGAGCATGTGTATGATGACCTTTGGATTATTGATGTGATTACTGGTCGAGTTTTTTGGGAGGTATGAGGATTTTGTAGTTAATCGAGAAGTTATACCTGTTAAATGAATTTTGAGTAAAGTCCTAGTAAATGACCTCAAAATGGAATTCTGCTAATTTATTAGATCTAGAATGGCCAAATTAGTCTAGGAGCATGTCTAATGCAATTATAGCATGGACTGCAAATTTAGCTGCCATAATCAATTAATAGTTTATACAGTCAATGCTCTCTGGAACTGTGTCCTAAATGAGAAATTTGATAGTGTGGTTGGTCCCAAAAAAGTTATTTTGGTCTAGGAAGAACCTTCATTTGATACCGGGGATGTCCGAATATGATTTGACCCCTAGGGCCTTTCTGTTAAAAGTTCTGTATAAAGAAGTAGGACCCTCACTTTATTATAGGAATCTCCATTGTAAATTTCGATTGCATCGTTGAGTCCGAAATGTCAAAATCCATAGGGTTGCATAGTTCGCTTGCAAAAATAAGAGTCCGAACGAGCCCGAAACGACGAAAAAGGGATTGAAGGAAGAATGGAAAGAGAGAGGGACATGTGGACTATTTTGGGGTGGCCACGTGGAGCGGTTAGGCACTACAACATGGAAGAAAAGTATCAGCAACGCATTAGTATGTATCTCTCTCTATATATATGTATATGCATATGTTCCACGAGATTATGTATAAATTTCCTCTCAACTTCGTGTAGTGATTGCGAGTTCATTTTCCGTCCAATTTGAGTGATTGAAAAGGCTATGTGACTCAATTTTTCACAAGTAATGTCGTGGAGAGTTGGATTTTTGATTTAACATGTATTTTGAGGTAATTTTTAGCTTTTTCTTCGTTGATATATCTTGAATGAGTGAAAATTTTACATTGCAATATCTCGGTCATTTCTTAAAGAAATTAAGTGAAATTTGTGGCTTAATTGTTCTATGTTCCGAGAGTGACAGTGTGGTAATTGGGTGTTCACTAATTTTTTCTGATTTTTAAGAATTTTTACCAAGAAAGTTGTGGAAAGAATGTTTCCCGGAGAAGTTTTTAACTTCAGTTTTAATCCTTTTTTTTGGTCTTCTGGTGTCTATTTTGTGATGAATTTTTGGATATGGACTCGAGGTGATGTGAGGATTAATTTATAGGGATTGGTTTTGTATTTCGAGCATGGGTACTAATTTTTTGTATTAGTGTTCATGGATGTAGTTTCACTTGTTTTCTGAGATTTTAAAGCCAAACCAGTCATAATGACCTTGTGACTTATGTTTTGATAGCTGAGCTGCATCGGGAGGTAATTTAAAGGGGAAAATTTTTATTAAATTGAATTGTAGAAAGATATGTTGGATTATAGGTAGGCTAGGCTTTTTCTAAACTTTAGACTTAGCTGAAATGCTTGCATATTTGATTAGAATATATAGGAATGTACTGTTTATGGATTGAGTTGTGAATTATATGTTGTATATGGATAAATATGATCTATTTGTTGTGTGTATATATATATATATATATATATATAATATTATGAGATGGTAGTCATTGTATTATGGGTTGTGTTGGTTAAAGCTGCTATATAACCTGAGTTCTCATATTATATGGCTTCAAAAGGATCTAAAAAGGGTTGGTTGCATCTATGAACATGTGATAGGTATGTATTCAGAGCTTGACTCTATGAACATGTGGTCTGAGGCTATCGGAGTATACTAGCTATTAAGGTTGACCTGTGATTACATGCTATCCTATGCGTTGAATCTAGTCCCTATATCTGGTTGGTATAATATGCATGATATGTTTGCGGTTATCTGTATACTCACTAAGTACTTTTGATAGAATTTCCTAATTAAACATGATTCTATATTGCTTGTGGTTTATGTGATCCTATCTACTACTATTATTGATTATGTGCTTGTGCCACTTGTTAGTAACTAGAGATACATCATGTTGTGGGGAAGATTATAACTATACTCCTAAAGGAGCCTTGTGACCTGTAATATAAGATGTCTTTTATCCGAGCACTTGGGAGTGATAAGGCAGTGGCATACTTGGCCTTAGTTGGGCATGACTCTGTGGGAGTTTGTGATGTATATACTCTCCGATGTACTATTGATAGTTATCATGTACTAGTTCTTTCCATCTTATACTGGGGTAACTGTGGTATTTTAGAGAGGTGGTTATTGTGATTGTATAGGTTGGATTGGGATTTAGAGGATACCTGGGTTGTAACTGTGATCGCCTACATTCACTCTAGGCACGATATGATTGTTGTAGTCTACGTTCACATTGGGCATGACATGACTTTGGGGTTCTGAATTTAGATATATTGGTTGAGTGAGAGACTGTGGATATCTCATCCTAGAGGATGCTCTCCATTATCATTGTGCATCAGTAGTCACGTCTGTAGAGTTTGGGTCCTTGGTGATGCTCCTTGGGACTTGTGTCCTAGTGACTGCAACTATGATGATAAGTGGCGGGTGTAGATTCTGAGGATCAAGCAACAACTGAGTTTTTGGGTCGAGGACCTCGTGATTGATATTCTATGGAGCTGGGGCCCATGATTAACATTATGTTAGGCTAGGCCCCATGATTGATATTTCGATGATGATATGCTACTGATTATGATAGGGGGATTTTTTTCTCCTGCGGGGGATATGTCCCACTGCTACACTTATGGTTAGACTACTTGGCCCTGGCTGATTGCCAACCGAAGTCCAGGTCGAAACACCCAAGGGTTAGAGTCCCCAAGTGATATTAGGGGTTCGAGTCCCCATGTGATACTACTTCTGATGGGTCAGGGACCCAGTTACTATTATGATGTTGGGGCCTGAGGGCTCAATTATTTACCTTGGATCCACCTACCTATTCATACAGTAATTATGCATGATTGTACCTCCTGGCTTTATGGGGGCTCAGGAGGCATTTAGGATTAGATACTAAGGCCTTATACCCATGTACAACTGACCCTTATTTTGATAATGTGGAAAGCTAGGCTCTGTGATGATTCTCAGGTATTGTGTGATGTTCTGAGGGATTCAGTGATGATCCATTAATTCTATATTGTGTGTGGGTATATCTTCTAGGCCTTTGGGGGCCCAATTGGCATACATGCATAAGTACTAGGGCCTTGCACCTGCGAACAACACTTGAGGGTAGTTGTGGGTAGTTATCGGATAAGTCTACGTAGTCTTCAGTAGCCGGTATCGATGTTCATCACCTGGGTTGGTTCAATTGTGGTTTAAGGGTTTCCACACTTTCCTTTTCCTTGATCTGAGTTCATTTGACTGCACTGTTGTTGTTCTTTTTATATTTGGGCTATAGATACGGTTACTATTCACTCGACCGCCCGATGTTGCCTATTGGATGACTTTTCTGGTACTCATCGCTACTTCTGCATGTTTCCATTGTGCAAGACTAGATAAGGGACATAATAGCTGAGTTAGAGAACTTTGGGAGTGCTTAGAAGACTTTTGGTGAGCATCGATTGCTTTGATTTTTTCTCATTCTCCTTCCTATTGATGGTGACCCTTTGCATCCAGATATCGACCTAGTACAACAGAGCTTGGTATTTGTAGGTGCAATCTTGGTTTTGTATATTATTATGATTATTTATATATGTATATGATATTTCCTTGTGTCTATTTTATCTCTGTACAGTTGACTTTTAGGTTCTAGGTAGGTTTCAATGTATATGTTATGGTTCTATCGATTTGGTTTGGACAGAGTGCTAGGATAGGTACCCTTGGGTTGGGAATTGGCTTCTTGTAGGTGGGACCTAGAAGGTGTCATCATGACCAGGACTTGGTCATGAAAAGGTGGTATCAGAGCTTAAGATTCACTAGTCTCAGTTATAGCTGGATAAGGAAACTTGTAGGCATTGGGTAGATGGGCCTCAGAGGCAGGTTTTGTGATTAGTACTTGATTGGTGGTGGTTATGTGTTGCGCTATGAGAGCTGTTGTTGGGGGTGGATTTCCATGATACCTATATTTGTACATTAGCGACTTTTTAAAGTTTGTATGGGCTATTACGTTGCCTAAGTTACACCTCCATTTAGTGGATAAAGTAGTCTTTGTCAAGAAATAGAACCTAAGCAAGGTTAGGGTCGACCCCAAGGGTATACGTAGACTCAAGAGAATTCAATGATTGCAATTCGAGTAGTTAACCAACTTAATTCCCTAAAAGGGGGAGGTTTTTCGATAATCAATAGAAAAAACTAACTACTACAAGAGTGAAATCCATATGGAGAGAAACTAGGGTTTTGTGTTCCCCATGATTAACTAACTTAGCATCACCGGATAACCTAATTCTTCTCTAGTGTGTAGTATGAAGGACGACGGTAAGTTAGGTTTACCAAGCTCTTTGGTCAAAGGTGAGAGGTGAATTTCACTATGCGACTTGGCCTATCTACATAGTGTGCATTACTAACCCTTATATATTAGTCCCAGTACAACCTCCACTGGGCCTAGTTTGGTTGATTAGACGAGAACACATCAATCGAATCCAGCTAACCAATCTCTTTTACTATTCATTACTACCCTGGTCAAGTCAGTAACACTAGCCGGGTTCTAATATTAGCTACCATCAAAAAATATGAAAAACAAAGAGAGTGAATTAATACAAGCATGCACACTTTCCAAGAATTTTAGTTATCCAGTTTTACTTTATTCATTCTTTATGGTACCCATAAATCTAGTTGTGGATTTAGATACTCATGCTATGGGTAGATAGAATAATTATGAATTGAAAGAACATAATTAAACACTTAATCAATAGAATTAAGAATAAGCAAATCTAACTTCAATAAGAATCACAAGCCTAAAGATGAAATTCAAACACAACTGTTCTCAAAGACTATCCAATGTAACCTCACTATTTTCTCTCTCTAGTTATTGTGTTCTCTAGTACTATCCGAAAAAACTTCTGAAAATAACCTAAAAAACCTATTTATAATAAGTAAAATACATATCCTAAATGAAATAGGATAACTGGTCGGCATGCCATACGAAAGGGGTTTACGGGCTGTATTGCATTCCATGGCCCGTAACTAGGGCCTCATACAAAGCTGTTGGAAATTTGGACTTCAGGTTTATAGAACCCTTCTATGACTCGTAAAACACTTTACGAGCCTTAAGGGATTTTCATTTGATGAATCTTCAGAAAGTCCTAATCTTTGACCCTCAGGGCACGAACCATCTTCTATGACTCATAAATCATTCCATAACTCGTCTGCATATATGTAGAATCAATGATGGGTCATAGAAATACGACACCTATAACACTTTAAACAAAGGAATTTTACGCTTTCTCAAGCAAATTTGTTGTTTTGATATTTCTTTTTGTTATTTTTCAGGAAAAGTGATTAAGCCCATGTACTATCACACGGACTGTTTGAGGCTACGTGGAGGTAGTCTTGGTGAGTGAAGAAAAAATGGAGCAGAGTGAAAGACTAGGCATACCTTTATGGCTCGTATACCACTGCACGGACATTAGGTCCACCGTGAGGAAAGAAGCTATAGAAAAATTGCCTAAGGCACATCCCACGATACCCTTTACGGGCCATGGGAACTGATACAGGTTATATCATATGCCGTCAAAGTGACGTGAAGATGGACAACACTATTGCAAATACTAAAAATTGTACAAGTGGTAGGAGACAGGTCCTATCATGGGCTGTGTGACCAACTACGATCCATGATGTGGGCTGTGATGTAGAGGGATGACATGTCAGTAGGTGAAAAGTCAAAGGAAAGGGAGTTGGTCATTCTCACAAACTGTTGACCCTTAGATGACTCGTTTCCCTACACATGGAGCTGCAACATGGAGCAAGGATTTTGAAGTCTATGTATAGATTCATGGACCAGTTCATGGTCCATCTGGCGTCTCACGGGCGTATAACGCCCCGTATCCCTGTCGGTATTATTTTTCCCTATTTTAAGTTGGATAAGGTTTTCCTTGTCTGTATATATATGTATAAATATATACATATATATATATATTATTTGTATTCTTTTTTTTTACTTAGTCTAGGGCTACTAGAGATAGAAACACAAGCAAAACACTATTTTGCTTTAAATTTCATTGAACCCCTTATATTTAAATTATCTTATTCGACATTGTAATCCACGGATTCAATAATTCTTCAATAGTAAGTCCTTTATCATGAATTCTTTATATAGTTGTCGCCTATCTCCTTTAATATGTTAGCTAAACCCAACCAGGATTGTGGGGACCATGACAAATTAATAAGATAGACGAATATAGGGTAAATCTTAGGATTGATTAGCATATATTTCATAGAATTCTTCTGTTTAACTTCTTTCTTGATAATTCGACGCATTACGGTAAGCCTATATTTAATACATGCCAGAAAGGTATGTAGTGATTAGGAAAAGAGTTCTACGACTGAAATCAGGGTTTTTAACCTAGTCTAAGTACTTAAGACTGAGAAATGAGAGGATTTTGGGGTCAATAACAAGGGTTAATAAGTATACTTTCTGAGACCAAAAGGTGAGTAATGAAATGTATCTAAGAAGGACCGAAAGGTGAATTAGGTGTTACATAACTTATTAGACCATTGAATCAGAGAAAAATAGGGTCACTTCCTTGTGACACTATTCTAAATCCAAAGAATGATGGCCATTGCATGGCAATAACCATGAGTGTTAAGGTATCTTCTAACCTTGTTGCATCCAATGATGTTGGTTTTGATAAAGTTTATCGCAAGTTACCTGACCCCATAGATGTGCATGTTGATAACGTGAGTGAAGAGGTTGATATGGCACCAGCAAAGCCTGAGGTTGGTAAAGATGCTCAAGAGTCAGACAAACCAGTAACTCAATCGCTACGGGCCATTCCCAAGCCACCACCACCACTCTCACAAAGATAGCAACAGAAGGTTGAAGATGGCAAGTTTCAAAAATTTTTGTCTCTACTGAAGGAGCTCTTAGTGAAAATCCCTCTAGTAGAAGCACTTGAGCCAATACTAGGCTATGCTAAGTTTATGAAAGATTTAGCAACTAAGAAGAGGACAACCACGATTGAGCTTGCAAATAATCTTCATCATTGTTGAGAAGTAGAAAGATCCGAGAGCTTTCACAATCCCATGTACTATTAGAGCTTATGACTTTGCATCCGATCTCTGTGATTTAGGCACCAGCATCAACTTGATGCCGCTGGCAATTTATAAGCAGTCGCAGTTAGTAACACCTACACCCACTACAATGTGGCTCATGGCAAACAAATTAGTGAATAACCCATGGGGATTTTTTTTGCAACATGTTGGTACGTGTAGGCATGTTCATCTTTCCTGAGATTGTTGTCAATATGAACTATCAGGTGGATTTTGACTTTCATATCATCCTTGGGAGACTATTTCTGACGACTGGCAGGCATTGGTAGATGTGAAGCGTGGGGAGCTTACCTTCAGATTGAACATTGAAGAGGTAAAGTTTAGTGTATATGTTGTAATGAAAAGACCCAAAGAGGTGGCTGTAATGTTTGTCATGGATGTGGATGATGACTACCTTTCTGAGATTCTACTTGAAGAAAAGATAACTGTGGACAAACTAGCAACAGTATTGATGAACTTCCCAGATAATGGTATCAGTGGGTACAAAGAAGCTATGAATGCTTTGCAAGGTATGGGAACCAGACCATTTGTCCCCAGGGAGCTAGATTTGGACCTGCTAAATAGACCAACTTTTCTAGCCAAACCTTCTATTGAGGAGACTCCTGTTGTAGAGCACAAGGAGCTTCTCCAGCACTTAAGGTATGATTTATGGGCACTAATAACACCCTTCTAGTGATTTTAGCTACAGATCTTCAGGAAAACTAGATGAAATCATTGTTGGGGGTCCTCCAAAAGTTCAAATAAGCTATTGGTTGGACTGTTATAGATATTATAGGGATTCTTCTAGGAATATACACGCATAAGATCAAGTTGGATGATAACTATGTGCCCAATATTGGACATTAGTGTAGGCTAAATCCACCATGCAAGAGGTGGTGAAAAAGAAGATTATATAGTGGTTAGATACTAGAGTGATAGACCTTATTTCTTATAGTAAGTAGGTAAGTCCAATTCAATGTGTCCCTAAGAAAGGGGGCATGATGGTGGTGGTAAATGATAAAAATAAGCTAGTCCCTTTAAGACCTGTCACTAGGTGGCGAGCATGCATAGACTACCGAAATTTGAATAGATGGACCTTAAAGGAACATTTCCCCATGCCCTTCATGGATCAGATGTTAGACAGGTTAGCAGGAAGAGGGTGGTAATGCTTTTTGGGATGGTACTTAGGCTACAATCAAATATCTATAGCCTTGGAAGATCAGGAGAAAACCACTTTCACTTGCCTATATAGGACTTTTGCCTTTAGAAGAATGCCTTTCGGGTATACAATACCATAGCCACCTTCCAGTGATGTATGATGTTAATCTTATCCAACATGGTTGAAGACATCCTTGAAGTATTTATGGATGACTTCTTTGTAGTAGGTGATTCCCTTGACGATTGTCTGTTGAATCTTAGCAGGGCACTATAATTTTAAGAGGAGGCGAATTTAGTATTAAACATGGAATAATGGCATTTCATGGTCAAGGAGAGGGTAGTCTTTGGACATAATATTTCTGATAAGGGCAGAGAGGTAGATTAGGCAAAGATTGAGGTTATCGAGAATTTGCCACCACCCATAACTGTGAAGGCGGTCTAGTGTTTTCTCGATCATGCAGTCTTCTATCATCAATTTGTCAAGCATTTCTCTATGATTGCTCACCTATTATGTAAGCTCTTAGAGAATGATGCTAAGTTTTAGTTCAATGACAGCTGTCAGTATTTCTTTAAGACTCTGAAGCAAAAGTTGCTTTTTGGCACCGATCATAGTTGCACTTGAATAGGAAACCCTTTTGAGGTTACATGTTACATGAGTGGAGTTCGTGTGAGTGTTATTCTAGGCCAGAAGCGTAACAAGATTTTCCATTATATCTACTACGCCAGCAAGACCCTCAATTATGCTCAAAGGAATTATACAGTGACTGAGTAGGAATTGCTGGATGTGGTGTACGTATTCGACAAGTTCAGTACCTACTTATTGGACATAAAAGTGATAGTGCACACCGACCATACAGCCATGAAATACCTCATGGAAAAGGAAAATTCTATGCCGAGATTGATTATATAGGTTCTCCTACTTCAAGAATTTGACTTTGAGGTCCTAGATTGAAAAGGATCTAAGAATCAGGTAGCAGACCATTTGTACATGTTGGTGGGTGAGTTAAGAGTGGAAGATTCATTGAACATCGATGATTATTTTCTTGATGAGCAGGTATTGGCAGCTTCTATTGACCTTAATCTTTGGTTTGCTGACATTATGCCCGAGGGCTTCAACCCTCACCAGAGAAAAATGTTTCTTCATAATTTTCGTACATACTTCTAGGATGACCCTTTACTTGTTCCGATTATATGCTGATGGGATTATCAGGTGGTACATTCCAGAAGCAGGATTGATGAGTATTATGGAGGCTTATCACTCTTCCTTAGTGGGGGTTCATCATGGTGGTTCCAGGACTGCAAAGAAGATTCTACAATGTGGGTACTACTATCCCACCATCTACAAAGACACTCATGACTTTGTGCTAGGGTGTTATTTGTGTTAACAACAGGGCAACATCTCTAGGCGTCAAGAGCCACCTATGATCTCTATTCTTGAAGTAGAAATATTTGACGCTTGAGGCATCAACTTCATAGGCTAATTTGTGAGATCCTATGGAATGAAGTACCTCCCTATGGCAGTGGACTATGTATTTAAGTGGATGGAGGTAGTTGCATTGCTGAACAATGAAAGCAGGAGTGTTGTCCATTTTCTAAGGTGAAATATCTTCTCAAAATTTGGGACACCTAAAACTATCATTAGTGATGGGGGTTCTCATTTTTGTATAATGTCTTTCATGCGGTGCTAGCAAAGTATGGAGTTCGATAGCAAAACCTGGCCATGCCCTATCACCCGTACACAAGTGGACAGGTTGTAGTTTCAAACAATAAGATCAAGGAGATCCTGACCAAGTCTGTGAATGCAACCAGAACTGACTGGGCACAGAAGCTCGATGATGCACTTTGGGCTTACAAGGCAGCTTATAAGACCCCCATTGGTATGTCCCTATATCAGTTGGTGTTTGGTAAAGCCTATCGTCTACCTGTAGAGTTGGAGCACAAGGCCGTTTGGGTTTTGAAGAAGCTAAACATGAGTTGGGATGAGGCTACTAACCTGAGACTTGACCAACTCAATGAGTTAGATGAGTTTCCCCTCCAAGCGTATGAGAGTGCAGCACTCTATAAGGAGCGGATGTAGATCCAACACAATAAGCATATTGCTCAACAAAGTATAAGTGTTGGTGACAAGGTACTATTGTACAACTCCAGATTGAGACTTTTCCGAAGTATGCTCAAGTCTGGGTGGTTTGGCCTGTACACAATTATCCAAGTATTCCCCCATGGTGATATCAAGCTAGCAGCAGAAAATGGGGATGGTTAAAAGTAAATGGGAAGAGAATGAAGCAATACTTAGGTGTTGCAGATGAAGCCTTAGTGATTAAGGTCATACATTTTGACAAAATCGGAGTAGTTGATAAAGTTACTTTGTTCCACGATGTTAAATCAAGCGCTTCATGGGAGGCAACCTATGCATTGGAATAGTACTTTACAAAGTTGATTTATATGTCATGTATTTTCTTGTTTTTCACTTGTGTTTCCTATTAGGATCAAGTTTTATTTTGGATTTTGTGAGTGCACGTGTTATAGGAGGCAACACTTGAGGCTGAAATGGCCAAAATTTGCACAAGAATAGCCCTATATGCACCTACACTAGCCGTACTATGGGTGACAGCTCATGAACCTGTCCATGTAGAGCTGTCACACATGGCCCAGGTGAACTCAACCAAAAATTGTTATGTGTTGCCAAATAGGTCGTATACAAATCATTAATCATATTACGACCCATAGGGCCAGTCGTAGAGGTGCCAACAGCTAATGGGGAGCCAAGTAAGTGCTCAACATTTTCCAAGTATGGTGGGACAGAATATCCAAATGGACCATGCCACGTGACATGAGCCATGAGGCCATCCATGTGGAAGGTTTGACCGGTTAACATAGTTAACCAGGGGTGTTTAAAATCCTTTCCTTTGTCCGAAAAATATATTCTCAAATTTTCCACACTCTCTCTCATAACCTCACAACTCTCACTCTCTTTTACACAACCTCTTTTCAAAAATCTCCAAAAACTTTCTATCTTCTTTGTGATGATTCGTGAGTCTATTTCTTGATTCGTAGCTTCATCTAAGTGTGGGTTTTTACTTTTTCAAGCAAACCTTCCCTCCATTGTTATTCATCAAGTAAGAACTCAATTTCTTTATCTTTTAGTGTAGAGTTTTATGTGTATGATGTGCTGTCAAGTTACAACACATTTGGTGCCTAAAACTAGGGATTTTGTGAGTTCTTAAAGAGACGTTTTAGTGTTTTGATGTGTTTTTGTATTAATCTTGCAGAAAAGTTAGGTTGACATGATTTTGAAGAAAAGTTGCAGATTTTGCTGAAGTATAGAATATATGAGCCCAAATACAAGTTGAAAGTTATGTCGTAGCAAGAATCAGAGTCCACAAATAAGAAATTTGCTAAGTGTAAACTGAACGCTGGGTTTGATCTGATTGTGATTTCCCATGTGTCATACTATACTTTTAGTTTAAGGACCAAAGTAAAGGAATGGGGTTGGAATGTCACCCCTATGAGCCCAGCCTACGAGTCGTAAAACACACTATGACTTGTCTAGGTAAACTCGTAGCAAGAATCAGAGAGCCAAAATATTGGACCAAAAATGGAAGACCAATAATATGAGACCAAAATATGAGTCATGGCTTGAGTAACAACTCGTACCTATTGGTTGTACCAATTCTTTTCAAGATGCCAAGAACCTGATATGAGACCCCAACTATAACTCGTAGGCCGACCTATGAGTCATAACTGCAAAATTTATCAGATGTCAGCTATCTTTTCTGCATAATTCCTAAGGTTGTTTTGTAAATACTATAAATAGTTTAAGGTAAATTTTTGAAAGGGAGGCAAATAGTAGACATTTCTCCAATATATTTTGAAGCTTTTCTTAGTTATTTAGAGGAGATTCTTATTCTCTTTGGGAAACCCATTTTGGGGATTCCAAATCTTTCTTTGTACTCATTGTTGAACAATCAAGCTTTTGGCTTTGCAACTGGTGGTGTTTATCTTCTCTATTGTTATTGGTCAAACTCTCAACTATGACTATTATATGCATTTTTGCATGTTTTATCTTAGCCATGAGTATCTAAACACCCATAACATGGGATTGTGGGAACCATGGGTAGTTCACTTGAGATGACCTAGGTTTTGTGCATGTCTATGATTGGGGTTTTGCATGTATTATTTATTTCCCTTCATGATTAATGTTGTTTTGTGATGGCCAACACCAAACTTGACCTACTATCATAATCCCGATCAAGGTAGTGGTGAATAGGAAAAGGAAGTAGATGATAGGATTTAGTTGATGTTTTCTCATCTAATCGAACAAACTTGACCAAGGGGAGGTTGACTGGGATAATAGGTAATGGTTAGTTGGCACACCATGGTGGTTGACCAAGCACTATGGTGAACTTGACACCTTCATAAGAGGCTGGAAGAACCTAAGTTACCATCTTGCATGCAATTCACCGATCAAAGTTATGTTACCTAGGGTAACTGAGTCAATGAACCATGGAGAACACAATTTCTGACTTGCCCCCAAAATTGAGTGTTTTACCAAATTTTAGTTAGTGTTTATTCTTAGTGTCTTTGAATCACAACAAACCCCCCTACCTTATCTAGAGATTGTTGTTATAGATACTAAGAATGATTAGTAGTGAAATCTTATACTTGTAGATTCAACTCTAACCTTATGAGGTTAATTACTGACATCGACCACTTTCTTATTAGAGCGTGACCATCATGATAAAAATTATGGCGCTGTTGTTAGGTAATATGGCTAGGTTTTGACTTGAATTCACTATTAGTTAGTTTTAGTATTAATTTCTAGAGTCTCTTGTACTTTACTTTTATTTTGTTTTTGTTGTTTGATTTCTTTGCATGGTGTACTAGGTTGTATGCCCAACACAAGGAACCAAGGCAATCCCTTAGCTCTACTAAATTTGGAGATCCATCGACTTCCAAGAAAGATGGCCAGAGTGAATGAGGACATTGAGGTTTAGGAGGATCTGCATGCTAATAAGGAAAACTTAAGAAGAGAGGAGAATCCACCACCAAGGGTTAACCAGCCACAACTTATAGATTTCAATGTAAATGCTTAAAGCTGGAATCAATACTGGCTAAACCCTATGGTGATGGATGTTACCGATTCTATAGTACTACCCCCTCTACCAGCATATGCTAAGTTCGTTCTATCAAGTGGATTGCTCCAGATTCTCCAAAAGTGTGGCCTATTCACAGGGTTATTATCAGAGGATCCCTACCATCATCTCCAAAATTTTGTCTTCGTGTGCCAAACTGCCATGAGGACAAAAAATATCTCTATTAACATTGTGGGTTGAGAGTGTTCCAATTGTCACTGATTGGCAATGCATCTATATGTTTTTCTGAACTTTCTCCCGTTACCATCACGAGTTGGGCTGAGCTGTAGAGTGTGTTCCTAGAAAGATATTTCCCAAGGTCAAAAAAGTTGAAGCTTAAGGACCAAATTAATAACTTGAAGCAATTGCTTGGAGATTCTCTTTTTCATAGGAGAGATTCACCAAATGTTTGAGGATGGTTCCTAATCACAAAATTGTTGATGATGCTTTAGGCGAGATCTTCTATAGATCACTTGATGATAATAGCAAAGATTATGCCGACATGGTCATGGGAGGTGTTTTTCTTGATCAACCATTTGAGCAAGTGGCCGAAAGAATGGAGCATGTGGTGAAGACCAATAGAGCATCGGGTCAGAGTGAGCATGGTAATACAAAGAGTTCTTGTGCGAATACCACAAATAGTCAGTAGGCTAAAGTGAATGAAGAGATTATGGAGCAACTTGCTCATCTGCATACAATCATGGATTTGGTTTTGAAGGAAAACCAAGCTAGTATGAAAGAAAATAGCTCACCAACCCCTAATTAATCCTGTGTATGACAATCAATTCTTTGAAGATGAAACCTATTATGTAAGCAACCAAGCGATGGGTTTCTGGAACAACCCCAAGAGTCCAACTCAGACTATTGGAGTCAAGGTTTCAGAAATCAAGGTCAAAACTTTAACCGTTATGGGATGTACAAAGATAATAGGGGTGGATATTATGAGAAAGAGAGAGTACTAGACGCAGAATGGGTGAGAAAAGAAGGTTACAAAAGCAGCCCTTATGTACCACCACACAATCGTGATGCAGAATCAAGCAATTCTAGGATCAAAGATATGTTTGAAAAGTTGTTGAAGCGACCAAATCATCAAGATGAGACTCTAAAGGGAATGAAAGCAGATATATCAAGTATTAATAAAAAGATAGAGTCTTATTCAATGGTAATCAAGCAACTTGAGCAACAATTTGGACAAGTTTCTTCACAAATGAACCAACGCCAAAAGGGCACCTTGTCACGCCCCAAAGTCCCGTTGGGCGGACCGGCACCCATTGCCTATAAGGGTCGGTAGAACCAACCTGTAACTATATATGTTCTATAAATATTATAAGGGGTTTCTATGTTTGACATATCTTTAAATAGATAAACAGTGATAACAAGCTAAAGGAAAATACATACGACTAGGCCGTTGGGGCCACGATGTCTAAAGTGCGAGACATGACTTCGCTGTGCTTTACATAGTCCATAAAGCCTCTAAATAAAGAAAAACATCTAACAAGGGTTGGAACAGGCCCTGCCTTAACAAACTGGGCAATAAAACATGTAAGACCTAGACATGTACAAAGCTCTGAAGCAACTTGGAGCTTGCTGACAGCAGTTGAATATCTTTTACTCCTACTGGGGGGGATCTACTAGCACCTGTACCTGTAGCATGAAATGCAGGTCCTCCGTAATGGACGTCAGTACGGGATAATGTACTGAGTATGTAAGGCAGGATATACTGTATATATAAAGTAACAACTCAAATGAAA
>JAOTQJ010197175.1:6187-16737 GCA_025642045.1 Solanum sejunctum | reverse complement strand
GCTCTCATAAGAAAGGTCACTCAATTCAAAAAGGGATAGGCTCCCATAAGGAAGGTCACTTAATCCAAAAAATGATGGGCTCCTGTAAGGTGAAGTTACTCATAAACTCCTCACCAAAGTTGGACGGGCTCCCGAAAGGAAGGTTGCTTCTCCAAAAGGTCTTATGTTATGTCGATTGAGGTTCCTTTCCACACTTATATGTTATGATCTATGTAAGATGAATGATTTACAAAGCATGATTTACCTAAGCGTTGATCATACATACCATATTGTTGTTATGATATTTATTGCTTACATTTTGACTATGTTGCCTATCACTTGTTGCATTGCATCTTACATACTTAGTACATTCAAACGTACTAACGCATACTCTATGTCTACATGATATCACTATGTAGAAACTGGAGCCCTGCTTGAGCATCTCCACTCATGTGGCTAGTACGGTTTCACTCAAGCTTGTTGGCTAGTCCCCACCCTAATGAGCTTATGGTGATTTTGGTGATGATAATATGGTTCAATCCCTAATGAGGTAGTGCATGTGAATCATTTGAGAGTAGTACTACAAGTTCAAGGAAGACGGTTTGGTGCTAAGTAGGAGAGATGGGAATCTTGATGATAAGAAGTTGCCTTTCCTAGAATGTGCAATACCGGGTGATGGTATTAAAGTGGACCTTAGTAAGACAAAGGTGATTAGATATTATACTAGTCCTTAGACTTCATCGGATATTAGGAGCATCCTGGGTTAGTGGGCTATTATTGGAGGTTGTGAGTAGGGTTATTTGATAGATCCCGGAGTTGCTATTTCTTGTATTATTCTTTGGTGCTAGTAGGATTCATGTGTATGTGGGTTGATCCTTGGTTCCATCTAATCAAGGAGACCCAACATTATTTTCAAGAAAACCTACATGGATTTTACTTAGTTTAACTTGGGATTCGAATATTATGATACCAAAAATTTTATTACTGCATGGTTAGTGTTTATTTGATGAATTTAATGTGATTTAAGTTGTAATATGAGGATTTACTTTGGGTTTATGAAGTTATAAGTATGCATGTTCCCTTTTTAAATGATTTATGCATGAGAGCTTACACTATGGAATTAACTATGTTTTCACTTCAACTTCGTAATATAAATGTTGATTTTAAATGGAGTCTTAATTACCCATGTTATTTTCTCATTGTTCATAGCATATGCATTTATGTGCATGGATTGTTTTGAAAAAAATTATGAAAATATTGTGATCACATATATGTCTTTGATTTTGGCTCTTTAAGCTTCTTGGGTGCTTGCACCATTTTATATATGAATGGGCTATTCCTATGCATGAATATTATGACTATGAAATTATAATTTTGGCATTTGAGTCTAAGTATGAATTATTGTGAATGGTGTTTGGCTTTTAAACCCAATTATGCATTGAAATGATTTGGAGAGAAAAATGACTATTGCCTATTTGAAATTATGTATATGTATATTATAAGTATTCTTGTGGAATGACAACTTAGCGCCGATGGATTGAGAGGTGGGTCTATGAGGGCTGCCCCATGTTCTTATGGCATAGAGCCTTGTCTTGTGATCTTGGTTGAACTTAGCTTGATTGGTTGGAGGTCTTGTGGTAGTTTGGGCTACTTTCATAGCATTCCTCCAATAAGTGTAGAACCTATAAGATTGTAATATGATAGTTGAGGATGGTTGATTCATTTGGTCAATTACAATGGGTTAGTAACTTCTTCAAGATTGATCTTTGGTATGGGTATTTTATCCCCAAGTGAGGATGAGAGTAGGTGGTATCCCTAAGTGTCTTTTCGGACTAGGAGTGAGCATTATTACTGTTGATAGAGTTGTTTCGTTGACTTATGCACTGGTGGTGTTATGGGTTTCTTAAATAGGGTCTTAAAATCCTACCTTGGTATATTTGTGGTAGTCTCTAGTGGTGAGGTATTGATTTGTTTAGAGCTTGTGGATCATTTAGGGGTTGTGCTGCAAGCCTTGGGGAATGAGAGATTATTTGCAAAATATGATAGGTATGGATTGTGGATAGCAAGAAAGTGGTTAGAATTCCTTAAGAATTATGCAATGAGTGTGCTTTAATTTTCCTCGGTATGGCTAATTTTGCGATTGGTGCTCTAGATAGCCTAGCATGTGTGGTTGATGGTGGCAAGAAGGAGACTAGTGGGGTTTATCGGTTGGTTAGATCGGAAGTTAGGTTGATGAAAGTTGAGTATGGTGGTGTAGCATTCTTTATGGTTCCAGATCTCCTTTGGTTAAGAGGTTTAGATTAATCAAAGCCTTGATTTCGCCTTATTAGAGTTGGAAATTTTGGGTAAAGAGATGGTAGAGTGGAGGTTATCTCCCAAGGGGGAGATGGTGGTTTATGGCAACAAGTGGAATGAGTGTATTCAAGGTTGACAATTGAGTTATGATTGTGATGTCCTTTTACAGCATAGAAAGAGTTGGTAAGGTTTCATGTGGATGGGATTTGCGAAGGGATATGATTAAGGTTTGTTTGATTCTTCATGTTTCTGGGTTGAGGAGATGTGTTGGTAGCTCTAGTGCAATAGCACTCTTTCAGATTATGGGTGATGTGGAGGTTGGAGAGATGGCTTTATTAGGACCAAATCTAGTTATAGATGCTCCTAAGAAGGTTAGGATGATTAGGGCAAGGTTAAGAACAACCCAAAGTCATCAAAAATCTTATGTCGATATGAGAAGAAGAGACCTTGAATTCAAAGTGGGTGATTGGATTTATTTGAAAGTTTCTCCAATGAAAGGTATGGTCCATTCTGCTAAAAAGGGGAAGTTGAATCCAAGGTATGTTTGTCCTTGTGAGGTCTTGAGGAGGATTGTCAAGGTAGCTTATGAATTGAAGTTCTCTAGTGAAATGAATTTGGTTCACCCGATGTTCCATGTCTCAATATTGAGAAAATGTGTTGGTTAACCTAATGTTATTGTGCCTCTTGATGTTGTGGGTGTTGTTGAGGATAACTTGACCAACGAGAAGGTTCTGGTTCAGATCCTATATAGACAATTGAAGAGATTGAGAGGTGGCTTCCGTTATGGTCCTTTGGAGGAATCAACAAATCGAAAGTGCTACTTTGGAGGTTGAAGCGGATATGCAAAAATAGTATCCTGATCTGTTTCACTCCACTCAAGCCTAAGTTACTAATTATAAGTCCCCTATGTGATTTTAAGTCTTATGCTTAAGCCTCTATGTCATGCATATGCATTTATATTTACGTTGGCAAATTTATGATGATTTTGCATTTACATTGAGATTTTGAAAATGGTGTTTTTAATGTAATGTTACACGTTAGTTGGGGATGGTTTCCTTATGATCATTCTTGTCTTGCACATCTCTTTTACATTCGGGGATGAATGTTCCCAAGGGGGAGATATTGAAATGACCCCGAAAAGTGTCCAAAAATGTGCCTCACAATGCCCAAAATTTTAAATTCCATAGATCTCAAAATTCATTTACTATTTCAAAAATTTGACTTCATATTCTTGTTCAGGGGGTCCAAGTTAGGGGGAAAAGGGTCTAACCCTGATTTTAGAGCAACTATAGCAAAATTTGGTTTTTTAAGAATTTTAATTTTCAGAGGCGGTCCACGATAGCTCCGCGATGCGCCTCTGTAGCGGAGCAGCATTAATTTTGCCTTTTTTGTTGTCTTAGTCCAAGACATTTAAGTCTTGGGACTAAGTATTCCCAAGCATGTTATTACCTATACTTAGTCATATTTCACCCTCATATCACCCAAAATAATTTCCAATACTCACTCAAATACTTAGACTAATATTTCTATCAAGATTCAAGTCCCAAAACCCTCATACGAATCTAAGGAATTCTGTCAAGCTTCAAGTCTCCATTAAAGTATTCTTCAAGAAATTCTTCAAGGTCAAGGTATGTATATTTTAGCCATTGGGTTCTTCCACCCATGGTGCCAAAACCTCTTTTTTACTAATATTGTATGATTTAAAGTTGATTTTACATGTGGGTCTTGTATATTAAGAAATTTACTACACAGTGATTTGAGTTTATGAAAGCAAGGTTGTTTTAAAATGTTTTGAGCTTTAAATCTTGGATATATGTTGGGGAGGGGTTGTGAATGTCTTGGGGGTGTTGGAACATGTTTATTGATGATTTTACAAAATATTTTATTGCATGATTTCATCTCTAAATTGCAAGGTCTTTACCCCCATTACACCCCCTAAGTGTTTGATAAAATGTCCAGCTAGGGTTTCTTATGGAAATGAAGGTCCAAAGCATGAGATATGTTATGATTGACTATATGATGATGAAATGAGCATATGTATATGATATACTCTATATAAAGTGTGTATTAGAACATACCCGATCTGAGGGGACAAGAGCCCGAGTAACCATGTTGGGGGTTTATACTCATTAATTATGCGAGGGGTTTATACTTCATTAACGTGTTGATAAGGTGTGATTATCATCAACCATGTGAGGGGTTTATACCACACAACCACCAAGGGGGTTATACCTTGAATACGCTAGCTTAGTATCTTCTACACATATGATATCCTATATGAGCATTAGTTACTTAAGCATGTTTTACTCAGGCATCGATCATACCTACCATATTGTTATATTATGCCTATTGCTTAATATTATGTATATTAATTAAGATGCCTATCTATTGTTGCATTGCATACTACATACTTAGTACATCTAAATGTACTAACGCATACTCTTGCCTATATGATATCACCATGTATGAATCGGAGCCCAAGTTGATCATCCTTCTCTACGTGGCTACTTCAGCACTACTCAAGCTAGTTGGTGAGTCCTTCACTTCAGGAACCTTAGTCTACTCACTCCCTTGTTATGTATTGAGACACTCTCTTTTATGTTCTATTTGACTATGAGTGTGATCTCGGTTGCTTTGTCTTATCTGTCGCTCGTATCTATAAAGTAGAGATGGTTGCTGGACATGTTATGCATCTATGAAATGAGTAGACCCTTGTCTCTTGATTATAATGATATAGAAGAGCTTTCCCTTAGCCCTAGTTTTCCCATTCTTTTATCTCTTGATGCTTGATTAGTGTTTCCGCAACTAAGGATGTGTAATGATGCTCTAAGAGGCTTGCCTCGGGTCTCTTTGGGTTCCTCTTGCATCGTGGTAAATCTAGGCCCTAGGTTTAGGTCGTGAGATTTATGAACCACAACTATTAGTAAGAGGCTATGAGACGTTTTAAGAAATATTTCCCTTCTTCATGGTCTGTGTCGTGCTCTAGAAGTGAGATAGGGCTTTCCTCTCTAATGAATATTCTTTGCTATTCTAGTTGATCATACTGCTTTGAAGAGGAAAGCAAAAGAAGGAAAGTTGAAGGTCTTGATATTGATGGATCTGAGTTTCACTATTTCTTTCATTATTTCTTTTGGTTGTTAGTGGGCTTCTTGTGTCCCAAGTTCTGATGTGAACCTTTGGTGTTTACCTTTTGGTTGGGTATATTGTTACTAGAAAGTTCATAGGTGTTGATCTGGGTTTGTGTTGCATTAGGTCTTGCCTTGTGGCTTGTTAAAGTTGGCGTGGTGGATTTTGATGTCATACTAGAGATGGAGTGGTTGCTTGCATGTTGTGTCTTTATAGGTGGTAGGACCCATAGAATTAGATCATGATTCCCTAATGAATCCGTCCTGTAGAAAAGTCCTGATGTGGTGGTTAAGTGATAGCAAGGGGGTATGTCCATTTCATGTCTTAAGGTAGAATTAATCTCTAAGGCATTGCATTTATCGTTTTGTGAGAATTGAAAGTGTTAAACCTAAGTTGTTTTGCTTACAGAATTGTTGGTTGTGGTAGATAAGGCCTTGAATGTCCCTTTCTGATATTTTGAAATTGGGATAGTGTCTTTTGGTTTGATTAGTACACCAATTATGGCTATAAGTCTCATGATTAATATATTTAGTCCCTACTTTAAGAGGCTTATGGTGGTTTTAGTGATGATATGATGGTTCATTTCCCTAATGAAGTAGTGTATGTGAGTCTTTTGAGGGTAGTACTACAAAGTTTAAAGAATAAAGTTGGATGCTAAATAGGAGAAGTGGGTTGGTTGTAAGAGGTTGTCTTCCTAGGTCATGTGGTGCCGGGTGATGATATTAAAGGGGACCCTAGTAAGATGAAGGTGATTAGAGATTGGCCTAAACCGTTGAACCCATCGAATATTAGGAGCTTCTTGGGCTTAGTGGGCTAATACCGGAGGTTGTGAATAGGTTATCTTCTATTACTTGTCATATGACTTAGTTAACTTCTCATGTGTGTCTCAGATGGTTGCGTGAGTCAATAGTAGCTAGAAAAGATCTATAAGGATTGCCCTATGTTATCATTGCGTAGAGTCTTGTTTTGTGATCTCAGTTGGACTTAGTTTGAGGTGTTGGAGGTCTTAGTTAGTTTGGGCTACTTGTATAGCATGCTTCCAACTATTGTAGAACCCGTAAGGTTGTAATATGATGGTTGAGGATGGTCAATCTATTCAGTCAACTACAATGGGTTAGTCACTTCTCTAAGATTGATCTTTGGTACAGATTTTGTCCCCAAGTGAGGATGAGGGTAGATGATATCCCTAAGTGTCTTTTCGGACTTGGAGTGAGCATTATAAGTATTGATGGAGTTGTTTGGTTGACTTATGCACTAGTGGTGTTTGTGGGTTCTTGAATAGGGTCTTAAAACCTAACCATGATATGTTTGTAGTGGTCTCTGGTGATAAGGTATTAATTTGTTTAGAGCTTGTGAATCATTTGGTGGTAGTGTGGCAAGTCTTGGATGATGAAGGGATTGTTTACTAATTATGATAGGTGGTTAGAATTCTTTAAGGGTCATGACATGAGTATGCATCATTTGGCCCGGGTAAGTTCAATATTGTGGTTGATGCTCCAATTAGCCTTACATATGTTGATGATGGTGGCAAAGAGGTGACTTAAGGGGTCCATTATTTGGCTAGATTGGGGGGATTTAGGTTGGAGGAAGTTGAGCATGGTACTATAGTATTCTTGATGGTTCTAAATTTTCTTGGGTTGGAGAGGTCTAGGTTAAGCAAGGCCCTGATTCCATCTTATTAGAGTTGGAAGTCTTGGGTGAGAAGATGGTAGAGTGGAGGTTAACACCAAAGGGGGAGATGGTGGTTATGGTACCAAGTGGGTTAGGTGTATTTAAAGTTGACAATTGAGTTGAGAATTGTGAGTCATTATAGAGTATGGAGGGAGGTTGGTAAGATTGTCTAAGTTTGGGAATTACCTATGGTAGACGTATGGTATGTCCGGTTTGTCATGCTTCTAGGTTGAGGGGATGTGTTGGTGACTCTAGTGCTATGACACTCTTTGAAATTGTGGGTGCTATAAAGGGAAAGTTGGCTTAGGGAAGGTCCCAGTGGAGGTGTTGGATGGATGAGTGGAGAAGTTGATTGATGAGGATGTACTGTTTGTCAAGGCTCTTTGGAAGAGTCGTCTATTCGTATGTGTTTATCGGGGAGCCAGTGCAGGCATGGAGAAGCAATATCCGTATTTTTTTCATTCTATTCAATCTTATAATGTCATGTCAAGTCCTTTTTCTATGATTCCAATTCTTGTATTTCAGCCCCTATATCATTGCATGCACTCATGTTTATGTTGATAAGTTCATGGTGATTTTGACACTTATGTTGAGGCTTTGAAAATAGTGTTTTAAAAGTGTATTGTTGCATTCTTATTGAGGCTTATCTCTTTATGATTAGTCTTCTCTTGTATATTTCTTTTACATTCGGGGACGAATGTTCCCAAGGGAGAGATATTGAAACAACCCCAACAAGTGCCCGAAAATGTGCCTTGGAAGTGCCCAGAATCTTAATTTCTATATATCTAAAATTTCATTCATTATTTCAAAAATCCTACTTCATATTCTTGTACAAGGTGAAAAATTGAGTGGGAAACGGGTCTAACCCTAATTTTAAAGCAATCGTATCAAAATCCAAAAATCGCAAAAAACACAACTGAGGAGGGTCAATTTTAAAAGAGCATATCTATTAGCACACAAAGAACTGGGTAGACTACAACCTACCAAATTAAAGCTCTTCGAATTAGCTTTCAATGAATTTGGTTTCACCTCATTCCAAGTTTGGATTAAGAATTTATGCCCATTTTCATAGAACTTGTATGTGCAGAAATGCAAAACTCCAGTAAGTAATCCATGTTGTTTTTGAGATGCGGAGCAGTATTATTTTGGTCCATTTTTTTCAGTTCGGTCCAAGACTTTGACGTCTTGGGGCTAAGGGTTCCCATACTTGCAAATACCTATACTTAGACTTATTTCACCCTCATATCATCCTAAACATTCCCCAATATCCTCTGAAACACTTAGACTCATATTTTACCCTAAATTAAAGTCACAAAACTCAAGACCTCTTAAGGATTTTTTGAAGGATTTTATTCAACTTCAAGTCTCTATCTCCAATCTCTTTCAAGGGTTCTCCAAAGCTAAGGTATGTGGGTTTCAACCATTGGGTCCTCTCACACATGGTGCCCAATCCTCTTTTCTACTTAAAATGTACTATTTAAAGTTGATTTACTCATAGATCTTGATTGTTATACATTTCACTACACAGTGAGTTCGGATTTCATGAAAGTTTGATTGTTTTAGCATGTTTTGAGTTATAAATCTTGGATCTATTGTAAGATTTGAGGAGGGGTTTTGATATATATTGCTTGAGGGTGTTTGAAGGTATTGATTACTAGTTTTACAATGGATTTTCTTGCAAGATTTCACTCTTGAATTGTACGGTTTTATACTAGCACTATACACCCTCTAAGTGTTTGATAAAATATCCGGATGTGGCTTTTTGAGGAATTGAAGGTCCAATATATGTCTTATGAGTTGAATGACTTTATGATGATGACAGAAATATGTATATGAGTTGTTTCATGAGAAAAGTAACTATGGTGTTGCAAGTAGAGTATTAGATTCTTGTGTTTGTTGTATTCTTGGGAAAATGAGGAGTTCTTTCTTGATTATTGAAATGTATTGGTTCGATGGGATAATTCTATGAAATGCTCAATCCAAAAAGGGATTGGCTCTTATAAGGAAGGCCGCTTAATCCGAAAAGGGATGGGCTCCAGTATGGAAGACCACTTAATCCAAAAAGGGACGGGCTCTCGTAAGGAAGGCCACTTAATCCAAAAAGGGATGGGCTCCCACAAGGAAGGAAACTCAATCCAAAAAGGGACAGGCTCCCATAAGGAAGGCCACTTAATCCGAAAAGGTACGGGCTCCCGTAATGTGAAGTTACTCATAAACTCCTCTCCAAAAGGGGATGGGCTCCCATAAGGAAGGTTGCTTCTCCAAAATGTTTTATGTTATGTTGGTTAAGGTTCCTTTCCACACTTATATTTTATGATCTATGTAAGATGAATGATTTGCAAAGCATGATTTACCTAAGCATTGATCATACATGTCATATTGTTATTATGCTCTCTATTGCCTATCATATGCATTTTGACTATGTTATCTATCACTTGTTGCATTGCATCCTACTTACTTAGTATATTTAAACATACTAATGCATACTCTATGCCTACATGATATCACCATATAGGAACCAGAGCCCCGCTTGAGCATCTCCATCTACATGGTGTTAGTACAATTTCACTTAAGCTTGTTGGTGAGTCCTCTATTCCGGGGATGTTACTTATGATCTCATGCTATGTTCTAATACTATCTTTCTTTTATGTGTGTATTATCTTTGAGGGTGAGCCCAGTTACTTGTCTTGACCCCTGCTCTTATCAATATAGTAAAGGTGTTATTGGACATATTATGTATTATACTTGAGCTTTGACTCACTTATGATATTCAAGCTATTTATGTATAAATCTCCCTCTCCTTTAGTCCCAATTTCCCTTATTTATGTTTCTTACGTTGTTTTACGTTGCTTCTGCAACCAAGGATGTGTAATGATATGCTATGAGGCTTGTTTGGGGTTCCTTCAGATTCCCCATTCACCGGTCACGTCTAGGCCCTAGGCTTGGGTCGTGACAGAAGTATAGGGTCGAGTATCAAGGATTATCTTTGAATATGAACATCTTAGGAATAGCACCTTGTGTCTTAGAAGTTGGCTTCAATGGAAGAAGAGGAGGTAGTTATGTGGAGACTTAAGTACGAGTTATGAGCTTACGCTGATGGAGTATTGTGCCATGAAAAGGAGCATAGTTGAGGTGGGGAGATGAGCTTAGGAGTGACCATAGAGTCTTGTATATCAAAATGGCCCCATTCGCGATTAGAGTTTGTGACTTCATTCTCGAGTTTAAAAGACTGACTATTAAGGTACTTAAATGATTCAAATTGATCGAGTTTTGATGTTCCATTCATTCTTACTAATGAGGATGTTGAAGTTAATGTTCTTAGCTTTGACTTAGTTGATGTTACTATTCTTGAGTTGATATATCTATTCCTGAGTTAGAGTAGAATTTATTAAGGTTGATAAGGAGTCAAGATGTGGAGTTCAGAGTAATTGAGATGAGTCTTGAGTCTATTTGTGCCTTGATGTCTACCTCTACTCATC
>JAOTQJ010197165.1:0-20550 GCA_025642045.1 Solanum sejunctum | reverse complement strand
ACTTTATACATTTTTGATATGTTGTTATACATCGTCACACAAAAATCACTAATTATGCAATATATATATATATATATATATATATATATATAGCCATTTTGTTAAGAAAAACTTTACATGGATCACGCGCTTTGAACAATATTTTTATGTAAGTAAAAACTTGATTATATTTTACGCTAATAAAGCCACTTTATTATATATCTATGACATTTACCCAATTAACAAAACCTTATAGTTAAAAATAATTTACTGTTTTAAATTATTATTTAATGTAAGAATAAATAAATAACCTTTATAAAAGTACCAAAGAAAATGATCCTAGCCTCATAAAATTCATTTGCATGTACACTATCATTGTAGAGAGATGGACAAAATAGTCACAAAGGGGATCCTTTTCCAATTCTCCTTCTACTTCGAATTCCGTCTTTAAAGTTTCAAGAATTGACATGCTTTTGAGAAAATAAACAGTGATAACAAGTCAAAAGAAAATGCATATGGCTAGGCCGTTAAGGCCACGGTGTTTAAAGTACGAGCCATGACCACACTTTAATTTACATACTCTACAAAGCCTCTAGATAAGGAAAAGTATCTGACAAGGGTCGGGACAGGCCTCGCCTCGACTAACTATACAATACAAAAATCTAAGCTCTAGACACAAAGCTCCAAAGCAACTTGGAGCTTGGTAACATCAGCTGGATGTCCTGTATTCTTACTGGGGAGATCTACTAGCACCTGTACCTGCAACATGAAATGCAAGTCCCCCATAAGAAACGTCAGTATGAGATAATGTACTGAATATGTAAGGCAGGATATACTGTATGTGAAGTAACAACTCAAATGAAATTATGCACTGGTATAGGATAAGAGGACCACCTTTAGTTATACTGTGGGATCATGTACTTTATGTTCTTTTAATTGCTTTACCTTTACTGTATAATCTGTGCACAACATTTAATACAAATAACCAGCTGATCAGTGGTAAAACTATATTGGGATCGTCCATGGCTAGGCTCTTCCTTAACCCCTCGGGCTACCACCGTGATAGGATCATCCCTAGCTAGGTGATTCTTCCACCTCTCGGGCTACCACCCATCAATAAACAATATACTTTACTTTATCTTTTAATTACCTTTGAGATGATTCTTTTGGTGGTCACAATATTGGAGCTGTAGGGCTGTATATGTAGCATGTGACATGTAGATAATCATACAAGATAATATAAAAATAAAAAGAGTACGTTACACAAATAATGAAATGCGTATGAGATGAAACAACTCATGAACTTTATTTAGTACCAAGAACCCATGTAACTTAGTATCCAAGTATGTATACAGATTTGAAGGTGACTATGTATGGGAGCATATGAACATGTGCAAGAGTGTAGACATAGTTAATACTTATGTCGGAGTTGGTAAGCGCCTTTATGTGCCAAGGAAGGATCTATGTTTCATTCCAAACAATACGAAATCAAGTAGCCTTACATACCTCGCTGTACGACATCGCCATTACCTCGAGATAACCTTCCCTTCCTCCAAATATGTAACACCCCATATTGTTGGACAAGTTATGTAATGATGCGTTGAGCGTTGACTCTCTTGACTCTTGTATGTTCTTAAGCCATGAAAGATTCCCTTAGCCCTTTTATCCTTACTTATGTTCTCTTGATGTTTCTTACTTGCTTCCGCAACCAATGATGTGTAATGATATGCTAAAAGGCTTTTTTGGGTCCCTTCAGGTTCCCCATTCGTCGTGTCACGTCTAGGCCCTAGGCTTGCATCTTGATAAACTTGGTATTATAGCAGTAGGTTGTTGATAGTCCTCTGCATCCAACACACCGCATCAATTGTAGTCGTATTCATGATTGTGAAGTGTATCACGACTATAAGTAAGAGGCTATGAGGCATTTTAGGAAATGTTGCCCTTCTTCTTGACCTATATCGTGCTATAGAAGTTAATATAAAACTTTCCCCTAATAAATGTTCTTTGCTATTTAAGATCATGCCTATCTCGAGAAAAATAAGAGCTCGTACACCCTAAGAACAACTGGCTAGTGAAGAGTTTCGTGATGCTATTGCCATGTTCACTCAAGCCATGACTAATCAAATCAACCAAGGGGCCGAAGCCCCTCATGCTCCTACTTCATCATCTAGAGTGAGGGATTCATAAGGATGAACCCACTGGAGTTCCATGGGTCTAAAGTGGATGAGTACCCTCATGAAATTTATTGATAGGTTGTACAAAGTGTTCTCTATTATGGGGGTTAGATCGGAGGTGAAGGAGTAGTAGGTGGATTACCAACTCAAGGGGGTCGCCCAAATATAGTTTACTCAATAAGAGGAGGAGAAGGGGAACAACTATGTGATCCTTTGGGAGGAGTTTAAGGTGGTATTTCTCAACCGGTTCTTCCTTCTTGATCTTAGGGAGGCCAAAATGATAGAGTTAATGAATCTAAACCAAGGGTCTATGAGTGTGAGGGAGTATGCCCTCAAGTTCAACTAACTCTCCAAATATGTCCCACAATTGGTTGCTGACCCGAGGTCTAGAATGAATAAATTTGTGATGGGTGTATCTGATTTGGTGAATGAGAAGTATCATGCCAGCCATGGTGATAGCTGATATGGACTTGTCCCGCCTTATGACTTATGCCGAACAATTGAAGGGGGAAAAGTTGAGAAAGAGGAGAATGGGTGAGGCCAAGAGGGCTCATTTTTAAGGTAGGTTCCAAAGTCCTAAGGGTGGTTGCTTTCATCAAGGCCAAAGTTCTTCCAATGCTCCTAATAGAAGGTTTACTAATGAAAACCTAGGGGTCCAAGGTGGTGAGGTGTGGTGCCTAATGTTATGTGCCCAAAATGTGGTAGAGGACATAATGGTCCATGTTTAAAGAATATTAATGCTCATTATGTGTGTGATGAAGTGGGTCATAAGGTGATGGATTGTCCTCGTAGTCAAACAGGGGTAGAGATGGCCGTCCACAAGGCCTGTCACGACCCAAGCCTAGGGCTTAGACACCATTAGCGAATAGGGAACTCTAAGGAAACCCAAACAAGCCTCATAGCATATCATTACACATCCTTGATCGCGGAAGCAATTAAAAGATAATAAGTGATAAGCATAAACAAGGGGAATTGGGAGTAAAGGTAAACATCCATAGCATAGATATATAACATGTCTAACAATACCTCTACTAAATAGATAAGAGCAGGGACCAAGACAAGCAATCAGGCATACCCTCATAGTTAATGCATAATCAAAAGAGATTGTCTTAATACATAGCAAGAGATCATAAGCAATGTCCTCAGAATGGAGGACTCACCTATAAGCTTATAAGACAATCATATTAGCCACGTGGAGGAGGAGGATAATCAAGCGGTGCTCCGAATCTTATGTGGTAACATCATGTAGGCATAGGATATGCATTAATATGTTAGAATGTACTAAGCATGTGGGATGCAATGCAACAAGAGATAGACATCATAATCGAAATACATAATTATAAGCAATAGGTAGAATAATATCAATATAGCATGTATGAGAAACGTTTAATTAAATTATGCTTTTCAAATCATTCATCTTACATAGATTATAATATATAAGTGAAGAAAGAAACCTCAACCAAAATAACATAAGACCTTTTGGAGAAGCAACCTTCCTTATGCGAGCTCGTCCTCTTTTGGAGAGAATTTTATGAGTAACTTCACCTTATGGGAGCCTATTGCTTTTTGGATTAAGTGGCCTTCCTTACGGGTGCCCATCCCCTTTCGAATTAAGTGACTTTCCTTACTGGAGCCCATTCCCCTTCGGATAAAGTGACCTTCCTTACGGGAGCCCGTCCTTTTTCGGATTAAGTGACCATCCTTACGGTAGCCCATCCTTTTTCGACTTAAGTGACCTTTCTTAAGGAAACCCATCCCTTTTCGGATTAAGTGGCCTTCCTTATAGAATCCCATCCCCTTTTGGATTAAGTGACCTTCTTTTATGGGAGCCCATCCCTTTTCAGATTAAGCATTCCATAGAACTAGCTTATCGAACCATGTTATTTCAATCATCAAGAAAGAACTCCTAACTTTCCCAAGAATACAACAAACACAAGAACCCAATAATCTACTTGCAACACCATCGGTAATTTCTTATGAAACAACTCATATAAGTATTTCTATCGTCATGATAAAGTCATTTAACTCATAAGACATGCACTGGTCCTTCAATTCCTCAAGAAATCATAACCGGACATTTTATCAAACACCTAACGGGTGTGTAATGGTAGTGTAAAATCGTGCAATTTAAGAGTGAAATCATGCTAAACAATTCAATTTAAAACCTTCGATAGATACTTGGTAACACCCTCAAGCAATAGACATCAAAATCCTTCATCAAAATCTTACAATAGATGCTAGATTCAAAGCCCAAAACATGGCAAAACAGTCACAATTTCATAAACCCTAACATAGTGTGCAAAAATGTTTCATAATACATAAGACTCA
Source organism: Solanum sejunctum (assembly GCA_025642045.1). Taxonomy (NCBI): domain Eukaryota; kingdom Viridiplantae; phylum Streptophyta; class Magnoliopsida; order Solanales; family Solanaceae; genus Solanum; species Solanum sejunctum. Next base: position 16,069 of record JAOTQJ010197165.1, on the reverse strand, counting down.
TGAGTAAATCAACTTCAAATCATACAATTTAGAGGAAAAGAAAGCTTGGGCATCATGGTTGAAAGGAACCCATGAAGGAAACCCACATACCGTAGCTTTGGAGATGAACTTGATGAACATTGGAGATGGAGACTTGAAGCTTGATTGAAATCTTTAAGATCCAGAGAGGGTTTTGGCACTTGAAATTTGTGAGAAATATAAGCCTAAGTGTTTGAGTGAGTATAGGGGGATATTTTGAATGATATGAGGGTGAAACATAGCTATGTATAAGTATTTTCTCATGTGGGAAGACTTAGGCCTAAGACTTAAAAGTCTTGGACCAAAATGATTCCATTGGCACAAAAATAAGCTAGTGAAATATGGAAATTATAATTTCGGGGACATTCAAGGTACATTTTAAGGTACTTTTTGGGGTCGTTTCAATATCTCTCCCTTGGGAATATTCGTCCGGTAATGTCAAAGAAACATACATAATAAGAGTAATCAATAACAAATCAACCCCAATATGAATGCAATAATACCCTTAAAATATCATTTTCAAAATCTCAACATAAGTGTCAAAAATCGTCAACATAAAAATGGATGCATGTAAATGACGCAGGGGCTGAAACATAAGATTTGGAATCATAAAAAGACTTGATGTGCTATCATAAGCTTGAATTGAATGAAAAATATATGGAAATTGCTTTTCCATGCTCGCTCCCTGAGAGACGCTTTCGACTAGCCTTAACGAACACCACATCCATATCGATCAACTCCTTCCACCATTCCATCTAATGTCTCCATCGAAACCTTCTCTTAAACCAACTTATCCTCCAAAACATCCAAAATCTCATGGGTTCTATAACACTAGAGTCATCACCACATCCCTTCAAACTAGAAGCATGAAGAACCGGACAATCATAACATCCCTACGTAATTCTAATCCTTATGTAACCTTACTAACCTCCATCTACATTCTACAAAGGCTCACCATCCTAAATCATTGTCAACCTTAATCACACCTTGTCCACTTGTTACCATTAACCACCATATCCCCCTTAGGAGACAACCTCCACTCTATCATCTATCACCTAAAACTTCCAACTCTAATAAGACGAAATCAAGGCCTTGCTTAATCTAGACCTTACCAACCAAGGAAAATTTGGAACCATCAAGAATACTACACTACCAAGCTTAACTTATCTATGTCACCATCATCAACACATGCTAGGCAACCTAAAGCATCGACCATAACATTAACCTTATCGGGGAAAATTAATGCACACTCATATCATAATTCTTAAAGAATGCTAACCATCTTTTTGTTATCTTCTATTCACACCTATCATGTTTAGCAAACAACCTCTCATCCCACAAGACTTGCAACACTACTCCTAAATGATTCACAAGTTCTAATTAAATCAATGCACCACCGCTAAAGACCACAACAAACATGCCATGGTAGGGTTTTAAGACCCCATTCATGAAACACCTAAACAAGGCTGGTGTATAAGTCAACCAAACAACTCCACCAATACTCAAAGTGCTTGCTACTAGTCCAAAAAGACACTTAAGGATACCTCCTACCCTTATCCTCACTTGGGAATAAGACTCGAACCAAAGATCAATCTTAGAGAAATGACTAGATCGTTGTAGTTGACCAAATCATATTACAACCTTATGGGTTCTACACTCATTGGAAGTATCGTATGTAAGTAGCCGAACCATTCCAAGACCTCTAACCCATCAAACCAAGTTCAACAAAGACAAGACAAGACTTTATGCAATTAGAATATGGGGCAACCCATACAAGACTTTCTAGAACTAATAAACCCACATAATCAAATCTCGCTAGCAACAAAGGAATAATGAAAGAAATACCAACTCCCGAAACCATCAAAGCATGCACAATAAAAATCAAGGAAAATCTCTAACTTACCGGTAGCATCAACGGGTATCTCATCCCTTTCTTGCCTTCTTTGAAGAGCATAGAACCTATTTTGCCTAGGTGCATCCCCTTGGCCTTGAGGGAGACCATCCCTAACTTCGGTTTGATTATAGGGCAATCTATAAGTCAGTAGCCCAACTCACCATATCCAAAGCAAGAACTCGAGTTCCTCCAATACGGGCCGCCATAGTTTTTCCTTCACATAAGGCACTTGGGCTTGGGCCCTCCACTATTACCACCTTGGTGTCTTGGGTTATAATTAGCAATTCTTACATTAGGAGCATTGAAAGACCCATGGCCTTGATCGAATAAGCCATCCTTGGGACCTTGAAACTTACCATCAATACGGGTCCTTTTGGCCTCTCCACTCCTCTTTTTATCAACTTTTTCCCTTCTAATTTCTTGGCATATATCATCAAGCGAGAAAAATCCTTATTATTAGTCAATGTAGTGGACTGGTATTCTTCATTCACCAAGTCAGAGATGCCCATCCCGAACTTGTTCATCCTAGCCCTTGGGTCGGCAACCAAGTGAGGAGCATAATTAGAAAGTTGGTTGAACTTGAGGGCATATTCCCTCACACTCATGAACCTTGTCTCAAATTCATGAATTCTACCAATTTGGCTTGCATAAGCTCAAGAGGAAAGAACCGATTAAGAAAGGCCATCTTGAACTCTTCCTATAGAACCACATTGTTGACTCCTTTCTCCCCCCTCCATTGATTGTAACATCTTTATTCTACCCCTTTGAGTTAGTAGGCTGCCAACTCCACCTTATCTTCTTATCTAACACCCATGATGGCCAATACTTTATAAGTCTTACCAATAAACTCTTGCGGGTCTTCATTGACACTTGATCTATAGAACTCTAGTGGGCTCACCCTCATGAAGTCTCTCACTCTAGAAGACAGTATAGGAGCATGAGGGGCTTGTGGTCATTGATTGGCCTTGTTAGACATAACTTGTGTAAGCAAAGTGAGAGCCTCCCAAAGCACTCCATTATCCAGTTGTCCCTTGTGAGTGTAGGCTCTTCCTTCACTTGGGTTAGGCATGATCAACTAGCATGGAAAAGAACAATTATTTGGGGGCAAGCTTAGTTCAACTCCATAGCACGACTTAGAACATGAAGAAGGAAAACATCTCCTAAAATGTCTCATAGCCTCCTACTCATAGTTGTGGTACACAACACAACCATGAATAAGACTCGAATCAACATAGCGTGTTGGACTCTGAGGATCTAATAACCTAGACTCTTATAAAATCTTTTTCACAACCCCAACCTAGGGCCTAGTCATGACCGGTGAATGGGGAACTCAAAGGAACCCCAAACAAGCCTCATAGCATATCATTACATATCCATAGTTGCGAAAGCAATTAAAAAATAATAAGAGATAAGCATAAACAAAGAGAATTGGGACTATGGTTAAACTTCCATATCATACACATCAAGAACAAGAAAGTCAAGGCTCATAGCACAGATACATAATATGTCCAACAACACCTCTACTATATAGATAAGAGCAGGGTCCAAGATAAGCAACTAGACTCACCCTTGTAGTTAATGCATAATCAAAAGAGATAGTCTTAATACATAGCAAGAGATCATAAGTATTATCTCCAGAATGGAGGGTTCACCAACAAGCTTATAAGACAATCATACTAGCCAAGTGGAGAAGGAGAATGATCAAGAAATGGTTCGGTTACTACATGTTAACATCATGTAGGATAGAGTATGCATTAGTACGTTTGAATGTACTAAGTATGTGGGATGCAATGCAACAGGAGATAGGCATCATAATCAAAATGTATAATTAAAAGCAATAGATAACATAATATCAATATGACATATATGACAAACGCTTAACTAAATGATGCTTTGCAAATCATTCATCTTACATAGATCATAATATATAGGTGTTGAACAAAACCTCAACCAACATAACATAAGACCTTTTGGAGAAGTAACCTTCCTTATGGGAGCCCGTCCCCTTTTGGAGAGAATTTTATGAATAACTTCACCTTACAGGAGCCCGTCACTTTTTGAATTAAGTGACTTTCCTTATGAGAGCCCATCCCTATTTGGAGTAAGTGACCTTCCTTACGGGAGTCCATGTCCTTTAGTATTAAATGACCTTCCTTATGGGAGCCCATCCTTTTTCGTATTAGGTGACTTTCCTTAGGGGAGTCCATCCATTTTCGGATTAAGTGACCTTCCTTATGGGAGCCCATCCCTTTTCAGATTAAGTGACCTTCCTTGTGGGAGACCGTCCCTTTTCGAATAAAGTCACCTTCCCTTATAAGAGCCTATCTCTTTTCAAATTAAGCATTCCATAGAACTAGCTCATTGAACCATTACATTCCAATCATCAAGAAAGGACTCCTCATTTTCTCAAGAATACAACAAACATAAGAATCCACCAATCTACTTGCAACACCATAGGTACTTGCTCATGAAATAATTCATATAAATATTTCTCATTCGATTCATAATACATGCATTGGACCTTTAATTCCTCAAGAAATTATAATCGGATATTTTATCAAACACCTATTAGGTGTGTAATGGTAGTGTAAAACCATGCAATTCAAGAGTGAAATCATGCTAGAAAATTCAATGTAAAACCTTTAATAAATTCTTGGTAAAATCATCAAGCAATAGATAACAAAATCCTTCATCAAATCTTATAATAGATCCTAGATTCATAGCCTAAAACATGGCAAAACAATCATAATTTCATAAACCCCAATATAGTGTGCAATGATTTTCATAATAGATAAGACCCATGATTAAATCAACTTTAAATCATACATTTTCAAGGAAAAGAAAGATTGGACATTATAGGTGAAAGGAACCCATGAAGGAAACTCATATACCATAGCATTGGACATGAACTTGATGAAGATTGGAGATGGAGACTTGAAGCTTAGTTGAAATCCTTAAGATCCAGAGAGGGTTTTGGCACTTGAAATTTGAAGAGAAAGATAAGCCTCAGTGTTTGAGTGAGTATAGGGGAATGTTTTGAATTATATGAGGGTGAAAATGATAAAGTATAGTTAATTTTTTGTGTGGGAAGGCTTAGGACCAAGAGTTAAAAGTCTTGGACCAAAATTATTCCACTGACACAAAAATAAGCCAGTGTATGTCACGCTAAGAATGCACAGTAGCTACTAGAAAACGTCACTTTAAAATTTTAGATTTTTCTATGATTGCTCTAAAATCAGGGTCAGACCATTTTCCCCCTAAATTTGAAACCCTGAAAAAGAATATGAAATCGAATTTCTGAAATAACGCACAGATTTTAAGATACATAGAAATTACAATTCTGGGCACTTCCGAGGCACATTATCGGGTACTTTTGGGGGTTATTTCAATATCTCCTCCTTGGGAGCATTCGTCCTTGAATGTCAAAGAAATGTATATAAGAAGAGTAATCAAGAACAAATCAGCCCCAACATGAATGCAATAGTACATTTAAAATATCATTTTCAAAATCTCAACATAATTGTCAAAAATTGTCAACATAAACATAGATGCATGCAAATGACATAGGGGTTGAAACATAAGACTTAGAATCATAAAAGGACTTGATGAGCTATCATAAGCTTAAATATAATGAAATAGGTATGGGTATTAGTTTTCCATGCTCGCTACTCGAGAGACGCTTTTGACTAGCCTTAAAGAACACCACATCCTTATTGATCAACTCCTTCCACCCTTTCATCTAATATCTCCACTGGAGCCTTCTCTTAAACCAACTTATCCTACACAACATCCAAAATCTCACAGGTTCTACAACACTATAGTCATCAACACATCCCTTCAACCTAGAATTCTGAAGAATAGGACAACCATAACATCCCTATGTAATTGTAATCCTTATGCAACCTTACTAACCTCTCTATAAATTCTACAAGGGCTCACAATACTAAAATCATTGTCGACCTTAATCACAGTAAACTTGTTACCATTAACCACCATCTCACCCTTAAGAGACAACCTCCACTCTATCATCTTTCACCCAAAACATCCAATTCTAATAAGATGGAATCAAGGCCTTGCTTAATCTAGACCTTACCAACCAAGAAAAAATTTGGAATGATCAAGAATACTATACCACCATGCTCAACTTATCTATGTCACCATCATCGACACATACTAGGCTACCTAAAGCACCGACCATAAAATTAGCCTTATCGGGGAAATATAATGCACACTTATATCATAATTCTTAAAGAATGATAACCACCTTCCCGTTATCTTTTATTCACACCTATTATGTTTAGGAAACAACCTCTCATCCTACATGACTTGTAACACTACTACCAAATGATTCACAAGCTCTAATTAAATCAATGCACCACCAATGAAGACTAACACAAATATGTCATGGTAGGGTTTTAAGACCCTATTCATGAAACCCCTAAACAAGGCCGATGCATAAGTCAACCAGACAACTCCACTAATACTCAAAGTGTTTGATCCTAGTTTAAAAAGACACTTAGGGAAATCACCTACCCTCATCCTCAGTTGGGAACAAAACCTAAACCAAAGATTAATCTTAGCAAAGTGACTAGCCCGTCGTAGTTGAAAATAGTTTGACCATCATATCATAACCGTACAGGTTCTATACTCATTGGAAGTATGCTATGTAAGTACCCAAACAACTCCAAGACCTCCAACCCATCAAACCAAGTTCAACTAAGCTTACAAGACAAACTTTATGCAATAAGAACATGGGGCAACCCTTACATGCCTTTCTAGCACCAATAGACCCACATAATAAAATCTTACTAGCAACAAAGGAATAATGAAAGAAATACCGACTCCTTAATCCATCAAAGCATGCACAATAAAAATCAAGGAAAATATCTAATTTACCGATAGCATCATTGGGCATCTCATTCGTTCCTTGCTATCTTTGAAGAGCATAAAACCTATTTTGCCTAGAAGCATCCCCTTGGCCTTGAAGACAACTATCCCTACCTTTGGTTTGAGCATGGGGCCAATGAATAATCTGGTGGCCCATCTCACCACATCGAAAGCAAGCACTAGATTTCTTCCAACACGGGCCACCATGGATTTTCCTGCACGTAAGGCACTTGGGCTTAGGGCCTCCACTATTACCATCATGGTGTCTTTAGTTATCGTTATCAATCCCTCTATTAAGAGAACTAGAAGACCCTTGGTTTTAATGGAACCAGTCATCCTTGAGACCTTGGAACTTACCATTAATATGGGCCCTCTTAGCCTCTTTGCTCCTCCTTTTCCTCAATGTTTTCCCTTCCAATTGCTCAACATTATTATCAAGCAGGACAAATCCATATCATTAATCAACATAGCAGACCAGCATTCTTTATTCACCAAGTCGGAGACACCCATCACAAACTTGTTCATCCTAGTCCTTGGGTTGGAAAATAAGTGAGGAGTATACTTAGAGAGTTGGTAGAACTTGAGGGCATACTCCCTCATACTCATTTACCCTTGTATCAAATTCATGTATTCTACTAATTTGGATTCCTTAAGCTCAAGAGAAAAGAGCCGATTAAGAAAGGCCACCTTGAACTCTTCCCATAGAACCACATTGTTGACTCCCTTCTCCCCCCTCCATTTATTGTACCATATTTGTGTTGCCCCTTTGAGTTGGTGCCGCCAACTTCGCCTTATCTTCTGATCTAACACCCGTGATAGCCAATAACTTATAAGTCTCATCAATAAACTCTTATGGGTCTTCATCCACCCTTGACCCATAGAACTTTGGTAGACTTATCCTCATGAAATCTCTTACTCAAGAAGCCGATGTAGGGGCATAAGGGGCTTGGGCCCCTTGATTGGCTTGGTTGGCCACAACTTTTGCAAGCAAAGTAAGAGCCTCCCAAATCTCTCCATTAGCCAATTATACCTCAGGAGCACGGGCACTTCCTCCTCTTGGTTATGCATGATTATCTAGCATGGCAAAGAACAATTGTTGGGGGAGGGGAGGGGAAACTTACTCCATCTCTATAGCAAGACTTAGAACATCAAGAAGAAAAATATCTCCTAAAATGTCTCATAGCCTCCTACTCATAATTTTGGTGCACAACACAACCATGAATAAGACTCTAATCAACGTGGTGTGTTGGACTCTAAGGATCTAACAACGTAGTGCTCTGATACCATCTTTGTCATGACCCAATACTAGGGCCTAGGCGTGATCGACGAATGGGAAACCTGAAGGAAATTCCAAACAAGCCTAATAGCATATCATTACACATAGTTGATCGTGAAAGTAATTAAAAGACAATAAGAGATAAGCATAAACAAGGGGAATTTGGAATAAGGGTAAACTTCTATATCTTATACATTAAGAACAAGAGAGTCAAGGCTCATAGCATAGATATATAATATGTCTAACAACATCTCTACTACATAGATAAGAGCGGGGGCCAAGATATGCAACCAGGCTTAGCCCCATAGTTAATGCATAATAAAAAGAGATAGTTTTAATACATAGCAAGAGATCATAAGCAATGTCCCTGGAATAGAGAACTCACCAGCAAGCTTATAAGACAATTAAACTAGCTACGTGGATGATGATGATGATGATCAAGCAGTGCTCCGATTCCTATATGGTAATATTATGTAGGCATAGAGTATGTGTTAGTATGTTTGAATGTACTAAGTATATGGCATGCAATACAACAAGAGATAGGCATCATAATCGAAATGCATAATTATAAGTAATAGATAACATAATATCAATATGGCATGTATGACCAACCCTTATTTAAATAATCCTTTGCACATTATTCATCTTACATAGATCATAATATATATGTGTGGAAAGAAACCTCAACCGACATAACATAAGACCTTTTGGAGAAGCAACCATTCTTATAGGAGCTCGTCCCTTTTTGGAGAGAATTTTATGAGTAACTTCACCTTTCGGGAGCCCGTCCTTTTTTAGATTAAGCATCCCATAGAATTAGCTCATCAAACCATTATATTTTAATCACCAAGAAAAAACTCCTCATTTTCCTAAGAATACAACAAACATAAGAACCCAACAATCTACTTGCAACATCATTGGTACTTTCTCATGAAACAACTCATATAAAAATTTCTATCATCATTATCAAGTCATTTAACTTATAATACATACATTGGACCTTTATTTACTCAAGAAATCATAACCGAATATTTTGTCAAACACCTAATGGGTTTGTAGCGCTAGTGTAAAATTATGCAATTCAAGAGTGAAATCATGTTAGAAAATTCAATGTAAAACTTTCAATAGATACTTGGTAACACCCTCAAGCAATAGACATCAAAATCCTTCATCAAATCTTATAATAGATCCTAGATTTATAGCCTAAAACATGGTAAAACAGTCATAATTTCATAACTCCAATGTAGTGTGCAATGATTTTCCTAATATATAAGATCCATGAGTAAATCAACTTCAAATCATGCAATTTCTAGGAAAATAAAGCTTAGGTATCATGGATAAAAGGAATCCATAAAGGAAACCCTCATACCTTAACTTTATAGATGAACTTGATAAAAATTCGAGATAGAAACTTGAAGCTTGGTTGAAATCCTTAAGATCCGGAGAGGGTTTTGGCACTTAACATTTGAGAGAAATATAAACTTAAGTGTTTGAGTGAGTATAGGAGAATGTTTTGAATGATATAACGGTGAAACATGGCTAAGTATAGGTATTTCTCATTTGGGAAGGCTTAGGCCCAAGACTTAAAAGTCTTGGACCAAAATGAATCCATTGGCACAAAAATAAGCCGGTGCACGTCGCACTAAGAACGTGTAGTAGCCACTGGAGATCATCACTAAAATCAGGGTTAGAACCTTTACTCCCTAAATTTGACTTCCTTAACAAGAATATGAAGTTAGATTTCTGAAATAATGCATAAATTTTGAGATATATGGAAATTACAATATTGGTGCACTTCTAAGGCACATTTTTAGGTACTTTTTGGGGTCGTTTCAAGAGGTGTAAATGCGGGTTTTATAGGAAGGGAAGGTCAACATGGTGGTGCCCCAAGGCAAAGTTAGTTCTATACTCTTTAAGGGAGACAAGGGGTAGATGAGGTGCTAGATATCATCACCGGTATATTAAAAGTATTTGATTTTGATGTGTATGCATTAGTAGACTCAGGTGCCACTCTTTCTTTTGTTACCCCTTTTGTTGCCAAAAATTTTTATGATGAACTCAAATTGTTGTATGAACTTTGTGAGGTGTCTACTCCCGTTGCTACATCTGTTGTTGCTAAAAGAGTCTATAAAAATTATCTCATTTTCATTTTGCATAAATTATTGCCTTGTGGTTTTGTCGACTTGGATATGGTGGATTTTGATGTCATTATTGGGATAGATTGGTTGCATGCATATTATGCTTCTATTGATTGTAGAACCCATAGGGTCAAATTTCAATTCTCTTATGAACCCATCCTTGAGTGGAAGAGTCATGATATGGTGGTCAAGAGTAGATTCATTTCTTGCATTAAAGCTCAAAAGTTGATTTCTAAAGGGTGTCTCCATCATATTATGAGGGTAAGGGATGTTGAGTCCAAAGCCCTTCCTATAGAGTTGGTCTCAGTGGTTAATGAGTTCCCAGATGTTTTTCCTAGTGAGCTCCCCGGTGTTCCTCCCTAAAGGGAAATAGATTTTGGTGTAGACTACCTTCTCGATACTCAACCCATTTCTATTCCCCCTTATCGTATGGCCTCAATAGAGTTAAAGAAGTTAAAGGATCAATTGAGGAATTTATTAGAGAAGGGTTTTAATAGGCCTATCTAATCAACTTCGGGTGTAGCGGTATTGTTTGTGAAGAAGAAAGATGGTTCTCTTAGGATGTGTATTGATTATCGGCAACTAAATAGGGTTACCATAAAGAATAAGTATCCTTTATCAAGGATTGGTAATCCTTTTGACTAACTTCAATGGGCTAGTAACTTCTCTAAGATTGATTTTTGGTTCAGATATCACCAAGTGAAGGTGAGGAGTGTGACATTCCCAAGACGGCCTTAAGAATTAGGTATCAAAACTACGAGTTTGTGGTTATGTCCTTTGTTTTGACTAATGCACCGGCTATCTTCATGGATCTTGGATCTTATGAATAGGGTCTTCAAATCCTTCCTTGATTTGTTTATAGTGGTATTTATTGATGATATCTTGATTTATTCCTATATTGAGGAGGAGCATGTGAGTCACTTGAGGGTGGTGCTATAACGATTGACAGAAGAGAAGTTGTATGCTAAATATGAGAAATGTGATTTTGGTTGAAGGAGGTTGCCTTTCTAGGTCATATGGTATCAGGTGATGGTATTAAGATTGAACCTAAAAAGATGGAGGTAATTAGAAATTAGCCTAGACCTTTGAATCCATCAAACATTAGAAGTTTTTCGGGTTTAGCGATTTACTACCGGAGGCTTGTTAGTGGTTTCTCTTCTATTGTTTCTACTATGACTAAGTTGACCCAAAAGAAGGCAAAATTTGTATGAACCGATGAGTTTGAAAAGAGTTTGCAAATATTGAAAGATAAGCTTGTCTTCGCTCCTCTCTTTTCTCTATGGGAAGTGGTGGAAGAATTTGTTGTATATTGTGATGCCTCAAGGGTAGGTTGGGTTGTGTTTTGATGCAAAATGGTAGCCTATACTTCTAGACAACTTAAGGTACATGAAAAGAATTATCTTACTCATGATCTTGAATTAGCCGTCGTGGTATTTGCTTTGAAAATTTTGTGTCATTACTTGTATGGGGTGCATGTTGATGTTTTTACCGATCGTAGAAGTCTCCCATATGTGTTCACTAAAAAAGATCTAAACTTGAGACAAAGAAGGTGGTTAAAGTTTCTTAAAGATTACGATATGAGTGTGCATTATCACCTCGAAAGGCTAATGTTGTGGCTGATGCTTTGAGTAGGGTGTGTAAGGGTAGCCTAGCTCATGTTGATGATAATGGCAAAGAAGTGGCTAGGGAGGTTCATCGATTGGCTAGATTGGGGTTTAGGTTGGAAGAGGTTGATGGTGGGGTTGTGGTTATTGATGGTTCTAAATCTTCATTGGTTGAGGGGGTGAAGGCAAAGTAAGATCTTGACCCCTCCCTATTAGAGTTGAAGGCCTTGGTGAGAGATGGTAAGGTAGAAGTTTTCTCTCAAGGGGGAGATGGTGCCCTTAGGTACCAAGGTAGGTTATGTGTGTCTAATGCTGATGACTTGAGAAAGAAGATTTTATATGAGGCTCATAGTTCTTCCTATTCTATTCACCCCATTTTTACAAAGATGTATAGAGATTTGAGGGAAGTGTTTTGGTGGGGAAGTATGTGGAAAGACACTGTTAAGTTTGTATCGTGGTTGTGACAATATCCAACAAGTTAAAGCCGACCATCAAAGGTTGGGTGGCCTAGTCCAAAATATAGAGATTCCTACTTGGAAGTGGGAGGAAATGAACATGGATTTTGTGATTGGGTTTCCTAAGACTGAAAGGGTTTAGATTCTATTTGGGTTGTGGTTGATAGAATGACAATGTTGACTCATTTTCTACCAGTCAAAACTACTTATGATGCCGAAGATTATGCTAGGTTGTACATTCATTAGTTGGTTAGATTGCATGGGGTGCCTTCGTCTATCATATCGGATCATGGTGCTCAATTCACTTCTCACTTTTGGAGATCCTTCCAAAGAGGTCTTGGTACCAAGGTAAAGCTTAGCATGGCCTTTCGACCTAAAACGGATGGCCAAGCCGAAAGAACTATCCAAACTCTTGAGGATATGCTTAGTGCTTGTGTTTTAGAGTTCAAGGATAGTTGGGACGATCACTTTACATTGACTGAGTTTTCTTAAAATAATAGCTATGTTCAAGCATTGGTATGGCTTCTTTTGAGGCTCTCTATGGTAGACGTTGTAGGTCCCCAGTTGGATGGTTCAAGGTGGGGGAGATGGCTTTGTTGGGTCCGGATCTGGTTATGGAGGCGATGGAGAAGGTGAAGATGATAAGGAAAAGGTTGAAAATAGCTAAAGGTTGACAAAAGTCCTATGTTGATGTGAGGAGAAGGGATCTTGAATTTATGATTGGTAAATGGGTCTAATTGAAGGTCTCACCCATGAAGGGTGTGGTTTGTTTTGGTAAAATGGGTAAATTGAGTCCAAGATTCACTACAAGAAAGTCGGGATATCAGTACATTATATAAATGTCACATTAAGTTGTTTAAATGTCACAAATTAAGTTACGAACATTTAATTTACATTTGTCTCAAATGTCGTATATTTCAATGTCGAAAAATTTTCAACATTTACCTAAATGTCGGTAAATATTTTATGACATTTATTTCTTGACATTTAGGTAAATGTTGATAAGAAATTTATGACATTTATTTTTGACATTTTGATAAATGTTGACAATATGTTTACAACATTTAGGTAAATGTTGATAACAAATTTACGACATTAATTTTTTTGACATTTAGAAAAATATTAGTGGTAAATTTAAAACAATTATTTGCAATATTTAAGAAAATATAATTAAGAATTTATGATATTTATTTTCTACATTTAGGCAAATGTGGATAAAAAAATTTGTGATATTTATGAAATATCACTTAAATTTCTAACATTTAAATTAATGTTGATAAAATTTTTTTTACGATATTTACTTGGCCACGATAAAATGTCATCTTCAAATTTTCAACATTTTGCTAACGACATTAAATAAAATATCAAATATTCAAAAATATTAGTGAAATTTAAATTAAACTTCACAAAATGTCAGTAAAATTTTTATATTTAAATAAATGAAGCCATCAAATTTCTAAAACATGAATACGAAACCTGTTTTATAATTTATATTATGATTCAAACTTAAAATCTATGTAAAATAAATATGTTTTAAAATTACAACCAAAGAACAAAGTAGCTATATAATAAGTGTTTTTGTAAAAGTTATATGATCTCAAATCAAATAATGTGTTCTATCTCAAATAAAATTGAAATAAACTAGATTCTATAATCTCAAAACCATCTGTTGTTCACACTTTCTTAATTACTAATTGAATTAGTTCTCTTAGTTTCTCGAACAAAATCTAAAATAGCTTTATGAAATCATCAATCCATAAGTTAAGCATTTAGTTGCTAGTAATTAATCATTTCAGTTGCCTTCAAAACGGTTCACAACAAATTCACATAAAAATATTACTATTACTATATAGAAAGAATTTTTTTTAAGCCAAATAAGTATTAAACTAAAAATAACGATTTTCTCTAAACTAAAGTGACTGAAGAATCGAAGAACAATAATTATAGATTTTTCTTCAAAAAGCGTCTTGTATTTTGTTTGGACTTACCCACTTGGTTTTCTTTTTGCCAATTGCACTATTTTCCGTCTTCCTTATCATGTTGACCTGCGAAGATATATTAAATTGATTACTTTAATGATTTACAAAATTCAAAACTTAAAGAATTGATTGGACTAGAATATGAATATTATCCCTTATACTACTATAAGATAAAATTGATTTAATGAGGAAAAAAACTGCTCAAAAGGAAACTAAAAATATAAGAGAATCATGAGATCAATGAAAAGAACAATGTGACTGTATCTAAATATAATAATCAGGCAAAGGATGATAAATTAATGATACTAATACCCATCAAAAGGAGCAATAAAATCTCACTTAACACATCAGTTACTTATTTCAACTAAATAATGTCAAAAAAATATATGGCGTGGTCATTATCAAATAGCAAAAGTAATTTAGTCTCAAATCACACTCCCATTAGAAAAGTAACATTTCATCATTTGTCTTTCATTCATTCATTTGAAAACAAGAAAAAATATTTTATGCATGATCTAGCCTTCATTTTTCTAACAAATTCTGGAGTTTTCTCTTTAATTTCATCATTCTAAATTCTTTTACAACCTTCCACCTTCATCAAAACACACCAGAAGTATCCATTTGTTCTCAGCACTTTCCTCTTTTTCGTCATTAACTACACTATCCCTGTAGATTTTTATGATTCGATACAGAATCAACCTTATTTAAATGTTTCTACCTCCATCACTAAATAAATTGGGGAAAGCCATTGAAATTACACTAGGTGTTATTGCTAAAGGCATAGACACTATTAACAACAAAAAAAGGATCACAAAAAGAAAGAAAAAAATAAAAGTGCTGAGAAATATGCTAAGAGCAAATCAAAGGTTACTTATAGGGAAGCTAATCAGTTAGTAGACACATTGGCTAACGTAACTTTAGATGGGAGCAGGGACCTACATTACTTTTCTTTTCAAGATCTATCTACTGCATGTAAGAAAATCCTCAATTGAGATAACATTCAAATATATTCACTCATGATTAGAACCAGAAAGATCAACACTTATGAAGACATAAATGCACAATGAGATGTATATTGCAATAGTACAACAGTTGCAGCACATGATTAAAATAAGTCAATGAGCAACATATCACAGAGTTTGCACACATAGAGGTGACAGTAATAACACAATTATACAGTTAAATGAGTTTTCACATTTTGATATATATACAAAAAGAAACCAAACGGGATAGGGGAGAGTGTGAAAATACAAAATGAGTGCTATGAGGATTTACAAAAATATTTGCCCCAAAAATTGACCGATACATCAGTGTGGCATCAAACTACGATGGATGATCTTTCCCAGCATCCTTATACCTGTTGTGGTAGGGAGATCCAGTTGGCAGTGTTTTGAATAAAACAAACAAGAGTATATAAGGACCTACCGAATGCTAAAGAAGATGAAAAGGTCGGAGCCTCTTTTAAGTAGACATACGAAAGATGATGAATCTGCCTCAGAATCAAAGGACCAAATGAGGAAGACGAATGAATCTAGAAACAAAGAGCAAAAAGGAAAAGAGAAAACAAAGGCTTATTCTTGATGACAGTGTGGCAAAATGGAAAATATGAGTTCAAGAAAATTAGATGTTAGGCCCCGTAATTAATTCAATCGAAGTAAATTGTTCGATTGAAAAAGTTTTGTCGAACATGGCATATTCTAAATTAAGTAAGTTCGCGGTGCTTAATTATAATTGGAGCGTGTATTTTAAGTTGGAGTCGGGAGTCTTCAATTGGATTAAAATAGAAAAGTTTGGGGACCTAATTGAACAATGGGCTAA